>CAVNYN010213000.1:0-47758 GCA_963692815.1 Nyctanthes arbor-tristis
ACCTGTCACAAAAAATCTAGCCCTATACACAATCACTAAGATTATCAAGCAACCAATGTTTAAAAAAAAAGGAAAGAACAAAGAAACCAGGTCTGTGAAAATCTCAACCGGATCCACTCAAGTACTCAACCCAAATTTGGGGTAAGAAAAAACCACGTATATCTCCTTTTCGACCCTAAATTTTGGATGAGAATAGTATTGCATACTAGTCACTTGCCCCAGATCTTGGGCAATATGAAATTATCCATTTTAGTCAAATATCTTAAATACTATATATAATTTTTTTTATTTTCATTTAGTTTCTTTTTATGTATATTTACCTTCTATTTGTCTACATTTTAAACTTACAATGGTAGTATTAAATTGTAATTAAGTAATTAATAGTGATTGCAAGATAAAACAAAAATTGAGTTAATAATTGATTAAAGTTACTAAAGTGAATTTCCATTTTTGTTGGGGGTGGAGTTTTTCTATAGAAATGAAGTGGACTTGGTTACAATGGCAGCATAGTTATAAAAACACTTGTTTTCTTGTACTTTTATAACTATGCAGATTCTGTACCGAACCAACCTCATTGCCTTAAAATTTTCTGGCCGGAGGAGTGGGGTGGGGCATGATTCTTATCTCAAGTTTAAACCACAATAAGAATGATCTCATGGTAGAGTGAAAAATAAAAGAATCATACAATAAAATTGACAACCATATATAGTCAATTCAATGGTAAATCTGACCAAATGAGACATCCATTGGTAAATGTTGGGAGCGTCATTCCCATTGGAGGTAATCTTATCCATTTTTTAAGCATTCACAGAACTGTTCCCTTGGCTTAGATTTCATAATCACTGTAATTCTGTAAAGAATCTGATTGGAATCACAAGGTAAAAAATTAAATTAAATTAAATAATAATATATATAAGGACGTCTTTGACTATTTACTAGAAACGGACCACAAATTAGTTCTGATCAATGCCACTTTTAGGGGGTTGTATTCAATACAGACTTCTATAGACTTTTAATGACTTTTTTTAATGTGTGACTTTTGTAGACTTTTTAGGATTTCTTCAACTTTTATGGATTTGATGGAATTTAAGTAGGAGACTTATCTGGACTTTTTTACTTTTATTTAAAAATAAAAACTTTCCAAGACTTTTTGAGGCTTTAGATATTTATTTTAATTTTAAAAAATTATTATAATATATAATATTATGTGGAGCAGCTTTTTTAAATGAGCAATTATATATCAATAAAATTATTTTCAAAAAATGAAAAATCAAGTTGGTAGTAAAATAATTTTATAAAGTTTTATAACATCTTAAAATTCATAACGTTTCCTAAAACCCAAAAAATATAATTCATAATTTCAGTATCACTGTATGACAAAATATAAAATATCACATACTCTCCCAACATAAGTGGGAAAATAAAATTGGGACAATGAGCTAGCAAAACAAGGTGTAAATGAAAATATCTTATCACATGTTGCCCCGATCATTTTGAGCCTAATTCTACAATAATTAAACTAATAACACATAAAACTAAAAAAATAATAATCATTCTATGAAAATGAGTAACAAAAAAATGTTTGAGGTAAACAAATAATTATTAATCAAATCGATAAAAAATAAAATAAATGAGCGCTTGCAATATAAAAACGGAAAAGAAAAGAAAAAGAAACTACCAGAGAGGCAGAGACCCAATGGAATCCCACCTGATTGATGCAGGAGTTTCAAAGTGATGCAAGAGTGACTCGTCCTCCATCCCCATTTAACAAAAAAATATAATAATTTCAAAAAAATAAATAAATATATAAGAATTAAATAAGAATAAAAAGTAAACTAGTTAAAGAAAAAAAGAGACAAGAATCCACATGTCCTATCTTGAGATGTAGTAGGGAATGGAATGGGGTATGTCATAGAAAAAAATTCGTAGGTAGAGATGATGGGAGGTCGATAAAGAAAAATAGAAAAGAGATTTTTTTTTTTAGAAAAAAATAACTAAAATAGTCTTAAGAAATCTCATGGGTGTAGTTGAGACTTTTGAAAACATTTTTTCTTTATATTTTACATATAAAGTCTCCAAAAGTCCCAAAATTTAAGAAATCTCACAAATTCTAGTCAGTTTGAATACTTCGAGACTTATTAAAACTCTTGAAAAGTCTTAATTAAATACCTTGTGACTTTTAAAGACTTCTTAAAAGTTTTAAAAAATCTAAATTAAATACATCAAGATTTTTAAGGAGTCCTGAAAAATCTATATTTAATACCTCTGAATTTTATAAACTAGTACAACATCTGTGCGATACACGAGAAGAGTAACATTAAAAAATATAACCAATAAGAATTTGAAAAGTAAATGAGAAACATTTGTATATCAGTTGAATTGAAAAAACATGAATGTACATCAACGGAAAAAGTAAAAAACAATTAGACCAATAAACTCAGTAGCAGAAATCTTTTCTTACATTCAATTGGATCAATCCACTTGCATGGCATAGTGTATAGGTCATTTATTATTGCACATAATACCCCATTCGAACGTTTAAACCTTTAAGAATATATTCTACCTTTGTATCAATCGATCCACATGCTTGAACTATGAATTGATTCTTTGTGCATTCTCAACATCTTCGAAACTTTATAATTTAATATTTTATGATTTGAAAATTCAAACTTATGAAAAAGGGAACTAATCTGAAAGTAGAATAAATAGTTATGAGAAACTTTTTATATTCATTTATATAATCCAAGAAATTTATTAGAGTTATGGTTTTTTGATAAACAAACTTAAATATAGAAACATCTTAAATTTCGAATTCCCTACTCATTTTGATAAAACAGTAAAAATGTTTAAGGAAAAAGGGGAAAAAAACTAACCATCTAAGCTTTGCCTGTTTTCAATCAGTCAAATCTCTCTAAAAAAATTATTGATATTGAAGTAAAGATGATTTAGCAGAGCCAAGTTCACAATAGCCTTTTAAAGTTATAATGCAAGTACAAACCTACTATTGTTAACTTCACCAACTGTTGTTGACAGTATTTCGGGAAGCGCTTTTCCTTACAAAGTAATAGAAGCACCTCACCTTTCTCATTACAGTCATTTTCCATAAACAACCTATTATATATTTTGATTGCATTTGTGTTTTCATAGAAAATATCAAAAAAATATCAAATTCACAAAAAAAAAAAAAGAAATCAATCTTTATGCTTTTTTTAGGAAAACGGAAATGAAATTTCAAATTTCATGTTAGAGGGAAATAGTAGAAAATAGGAAAAACATGACATAATCAATAAGCTTATAGAGCACCAATCGATGACACAGAAGTTATAATTAATTTAGATTAATAAGAATATATAGACATGAATTTTAAGTTAATGAGAATTTGAGAGTACTATTGTCTTTTTAAGTAAAAAAATATTATATTGTGATTAAAAAAGTAAGATTTAATGTTGAAATCATCAAGTTTTAAATGCTAGAGTTAGATTACACAATAAGAATAAATGTTATGGTTAAATTGCGCAAATTAGCTATTTCAAAATAGAAAAGAACAAATAAAATAATGAAAAACAAAATATGACATCAGCATGACGTCAGCAGTTTAGGATGGAAAAATTGGTTAGACTACTTTTGATTTATATATATATATATATATAGATAATACCTCTTGAAATGTTGGTATAACGCTCAAAGTGACACACTCATAAGCTTCATTATCAACCTCATCTTTGAGCGCGTGGCACGAGTTGCCAGACAACTGGCTCACATTGTAAGAATTCTCGAGTGCATCAAGTGGGAGACTTAAACCAAAAAGGAAAAAAAAAAAACCAATTAATTGGCAAGATAGGCAAAGATTAAAAACAATTGAAATCACAAAAACCATAGATAAACAAAGGCTATTATTATACCCGTCTCTGAAGTCGTCAATCTCCTTCGTGGGGCTATTGACCAATAGACGGGTTGCATTATTGATCGAGTTTGTGACACCAACCTCTTAAGTTAAAAATAATATTTACTAAGTAAACAATTAATACACGGGAAAAAAGGATTGCATTGAATATATAGATAATGTACACACTATAAAATTAAATACAAACCCTTAAACATATTGGAGAGACACTGCTGTAAGATAACAATTAGAGGTTTAGTTCCAGCCACCTCAATATAATGATTCATATTGACAGCATAATTATCCCAAAGAGTGCAACATAGGCGATTTCTCCTATGAAGACAAAAAAAAAAAAAACAGTTAGCAAATAATTTAGTAACGCAAAATGAGACATATATTGGGTGATGAAAAAAATGTATAAAGTAGAAAAATAAATCAGCAAACAAATATCTCCAGGTCTTCCAAGTGCATTTCCAAACGTTTAGTGCCGGTTTTAGCCAGACGAATGTGAGGACTGTCTCTAGCTTCAGACACAACCCGTCCTATAACATCTATAATTAAATGGAACATTATTAAAAAGTAGTATTTAAAATTATTTGATAACAATACATAGGAAAAGAAACAGCCTACCAAACAGGGGTATCTTATCAGAATGCTCCGTGGACTTAATGTCTGTAAAAGGCCTAAAGTTAAAGACATTAACCGGGAAATGACAACCAACGGTAGGAACAACACTTGTTCTTTCAATAAAGAACAACATGCAAGAATGGTTTGTAGCAGGATAGATAGTTGTGTTATCCTTAACAGAGAACAGTTCTATGACATATAAATTGCTCTCATGGATAGCATCACGGAATCTCTTTATAAGGGAACCTTTTGCGGTGGCCTGAATTCTATGACCCTGTGTGATCATGCAAAATAAGTCGCAACAATCTGACAGTAAATAATCTTAAAAGAAATGTTTCAATAACATGAGCGGGTGAGAAATACAATGCTGATAATTCAAGTACCCAAAAATACACAAATAGCATACAAATTATTGAACGTTTAAAGAATTACCATTTAGACAACAAAGATGGAGATGCAGTTTTGACAACATAGCTGGAACAAATCTATGGAATTATATTAATTGGATTGCCTGAGGTGTATAATAACTCCACCAAAAAGGCAAGCTTATGCTAATCTTCAGGCAGAAAAGTTACAGCTTTCATAATGCAGACATGTGGTGCAGAATCAGACAAATGCATACACGCAGAAAGGAAAACAGCCATAAAAGAAATCCAACAGTCACATTACAACTATAAAATAAAGATCACCACAAAGCCAAATAACCTTTGTGAAAACAAATAAATAAGCAGAAGGCAGAGATACTATAGGAAATATATGAAAACAAACTCGAAACGGATGTTGTAAAAAACCACAAGCCACAATATATATGATGACGTAATGCATTAAGATAAAATAGGAAAAGATGTTGAATCGTGCAAATCCCGGTTGCATAGGTTTAAAAATAGGAATTGAATATTTTTTCTAACGATATGATGTATAAAATTGGGGATCTGAATATTTCTTTTTCATTGAGAAAGAAGAAATTATTTTGGGGAAATTTATCGAGCAAGATAAGAATCAGAGGATAGAGATTGATATGGTGACTGGAATTAAATCAGGAAAATTTAAGGAGAGAGGAATTAAAATCCATATTTCTTTTCCACTAAGAAAGAAGAAATTGTTGGAATTATGTAGGGCGGAGAGAGGAACTACTTGAATCATGGAATTAGAGATTTGACCAATGAGGTAAGGCTCAAGATATAAGGGGCTCAACAACATTAATAATTAAATTTAAATTAATTAAAATACAAATAAAATAAAATAAAATCCATAATAAACAAAGAAAGAATCAGAAAGATTAGGGAGAGAATAATGCTGAGGAAAGATGGATAGCGAAGAGAGAGAGAGTGCTTGAATTATGGAAAAGGGATCTGACCCCACAGATAATTAAGGCTCAATCACAATAGCAATTATTTAAGATTGCTTAAAATAAAAAAACCCCATAAATAATATAAATAAATAAAGAAAAAAAACTATATTAAGTAAAGATGGTGAAGTATATTAAGTAAAGGGACAGCGAGTAAGAATTTTATCACAATATAGTTGTACCTGTAGTCACTGCAAAAAATGGTGGGAAAAATGCGATGCTAAAGGTACAATTACTGTAGTTTTATAATATATAGATTCTCAAAAGTCTTTAAATGTCCCAAATAATACACCCTCCTTAATTTATGATCTTTTATAAGTAGTTGAAAACTTCCAATATTTTCTCTTGTGGTAGTGGCTTTGTGAAAATATTTGCTAGCTGATTGCTTGTACGGACGAACTCCATTCAAATTTCCTTTTTTATTTTGAACCATTCAAAAGCGCGGATTTGAAATCGAGTTAAAAAGTTGGCATATGATCAATTGAAGTAACCCTTTTGTCTTTCTTTTATTTTTCAGTTCAAACGTCTACATTAAATTGTCTTAAAAACTTATTCTAGACTAACTCCTTTGCCTTTCGGTAAATCAACAAGCTGTCATTTCTTATTCTTTTCAATAGTCTCCATATTAAAATTAATGTCCAAGGTCCATATGACTTGAATCTGGCTGAATATCTAACTGTAGAAGTTAATTAATTGGATTAATCATTAATTAGCGCGATTATTTATTGACTTCCAAATCTAAGGTTTTTCAACACGTATAAAAGATATCTAATGTTTAAAATTTGGTATTAGGGGATTCATAAGAGACAAATGTATACAACTAGATCTTATTTTCTATCAGACAGCTATTACAGCAAACATCATATATCCAGTTAAGCAAAATTTGAAATTCACAGCTTTTATCAAAATTAATTTCTTTCATCACAAATTTTTTCGAAGTGTAAGGTTGATTGGAACTTATGTAATGGAAGATTATATATTTTGCTTTCTTCTGTACTTGTTTAATTCCAAATAGTGGTACCATCCTTGTTACTTGTTGAGATCGGACTAATATTATGATGAATCAATAAGTGTTATTGCAATATATCGATTTCACAATAATTCCATCATAATCAGTATATAAGTTGGCAACCATTGCTGCTAATTTAGTGTTTTTATCTATATACATAAATATAAATATGCAATATAAGAACCCACTGGGTGAAATTCAAGTAATCTCAAACTCAGACGGGGAGGACAAGAACTAGTAAAGTCAGTATTCCAGCCAGTATGCCTTAATTGCAACACAGGACAATTTAGACATTTGTGGTAGAATAATTCATCCTGCAAGATAAAAACTGACACTGATGAGAGTTTCTCTAAGTGGGTCTAATTTTGGGCATTGAATATTGGACCAACTACACGACGCTCTTCCGATCTTCTTTTTTTATTTATTATTATAGGACCAACTATTGTTATCGTTATTGTTATCATTTTTTTATTTATTATTGTTCACGCTTCCACCTGCGTCGCTATTATTATGGTTTATACACTTTCGAGCTAGCAACTATACATTTCTTATAGATAATTCAGTACTTTTTAATTGTCGTGTTAATTTGTAACTTAACTCCACAAGTAACTTAATTTTTTTATTTTCAATTATTGCTTACTATTTAATTACAAATTTATTATTGGTGTAGAAAATTAAACTAGAATAAGTGTAAATATATAAAAAGACTAAAATTAATGAGGACTAAATAGAAAGGACATTTTCATATATAACTAGTATTATACCCGTGCGTTGCACGGGAAAAAATAATTTAAAAGAGATTAAAAAAATATAGCATCATAAATAATAAAAGAGAAATATCACAAGAAGTTATTATCATATCATAAATTTAAATAAATATCCATGTATAGTTAGTTTGAGCTTGTAGAAGTGTGGTTAACTAAATTAGACAAAACAAATTCAAAACGTAAAATTGAATAAAATTTTGAAACTAATTTACGGGGCAACCTTCTTTTTTTAGGAGTGAGAAAAAAATAAATTATTGTACCGTATGGTGTTCCCTAACACTTAATTCTCAATAGAGTACTACCAAGAAGAGAAAAGATTAATCGAAACAAACCTTTTAAAGTAAAACAAAACTCATAAAAGTATTGATAAAATACTAAGATATAAGGGTTGATCAACATATTATGCGATAAATCTCATTATATTTTAATCAAATGGTCGAAACGATTAACTTTTCAAAAATAGAATCATCACCAATTGAATATGAAAAGCATAGTCTGCAAGCTATAGCTGCAACATGTTTTTAGATAGCGGTTTAATTTTTCAACTTTTCATATCTCTTTGCTCCAAAGATTTTGTCTAAGGAAAACATATTTTATTTTCTAATAGTTTCATTGTTCTCGTCATCAATATTTTATGAGATCTCTTATCAACATAGGTAATATCAACAATCAAAATTGAACCTATATGAGATTGAAAATTCTGCTGAATTACTCAAAGAAACTAAGAAAGAAGTAGAAGTATTTAAATAGATGTTCTAATCATCCTACAGAATCCATAAAAGTTAGACGAACAAACATGCTCAAAACACAAAAGGTGACTCAAAATAAAATAAAATTACAGAAAAAAGCATAGCAGATGGATTTAAATGTCCAAAATCCATCATTAGCAATGGCAAAGCGACTGGTCCAATTCGTTTCGTCAAGCTATCCTGAAAGTATATATTGTAGATTGAAAATGGACGCTGTATGTAAAAGTTATGGCCCTTAGGGAAAAAACCAAGAAATTTGAGAAAAAAAGAAAAAATAAGTCAATTTTATGGATTGAGAAAGTACAAAAGAGGAACATATTTTTGGCAACTACGTTTCTTTTATATATATATATATAATTGAAACAGAAGATGTAGTATATATTTGCATTAATATAATAAAAAATCAGTTTTTCAATTATGATTAATGCAAATATTGAAAAACTTATTTAGACATAATAGTTGCGGTTGATTAGTCGGCTTGTAACTCTATTTGGGCCCAATAAGCATCGTTTTGATTAGGCTTTAAAATGTAACAATCTATATGAAATTTCGCCCAATATTTAAATAACGTTTCCATATGAGCCAGATACAAAAGCTTATTGCTTTATTGTATATAGCTGGTAAAACATGTTTCCTTCCTGCAGTATATGATAACCATAAATAAATAAATGAAATTAAGTAATGGTAAATTAAATTAAACCCATCAAAATTTAGAAGTTCAAACTTAGATAGGCTCCCTTTGGGATTATTGTTGGATGCCCAACTTCTTCTTCTTCTTCTCTTTTTTTCTGTAAGTATAGTTGATGAAAGTGTTTAGTGAGTTACAAAAAAAGTCATTATTGGAGAAGCAATAACGTCCTACAAAATACTTTTAGAAGGAACACAAACGTAGATTTTTAAGTTTTTAGCTTCTCTAAGTATTAATAATTAGATACTCAACCCTATATTTAATTTTTTTAATGTCTTTTGATATATTAGACAAAGATGGAGAAAATTCACAAACCATTTTATACAACAATCTATTTTATTTATTCTTTTTCATTGAACTATAATTTATTTGATTTTGTTCTATATATGTTTATTTTTTTGCGTATTTTTATAAATTAGTTAATTTTAAAAAACAGAATTTGCAAAAAGAAGTTTCAAATTAATTTTGACATTCAATTATTACTTGTCAATATTTTGTAATTTTTTGTGAAATATTTACATACATATATATATATATTTATATTTGGTATTCATAGTAAAAAAAATAATGATACCATATAATAATAAATAAATATTTAAATCATGTCTTTTCAATAAATATAAACCGGTGCAACAATGAAAAAGGTAAATATGTCGAACACTTAAAAATTGCCTTTAAGATCGTACATCAATTTTTACAAAAAGTTTTACCAAACACTAAACTAATTCTTCTTACAAAAGATTTTTTATCCAGCACAAAAATTAACAATAATCTAGGTGAATAATATTTGTAAAATGTCAATCACGTGAAAGAATTGTACGAAAACTGATTCATATAGAAAGATAAATTATCTTATAAAAATATAAGACATGCAATAGTAATGATAGAATTCTCCATCCCCTACCAAATGACATGAGAACAAGTAATGAGCAAAAATATAATCAATCTTAAACAAACAAAATAGGAATGTCTAATAAAAAGGAATTTTAAGCAAACCAATTGAAACTGGATTAGGAATGAGAGGGAGAGAGAGAGAGAGAGAGATTGACCTGCAAATAATATATATCTTACATCTTCCATTATAAAAAAGAATGAGAAAATGACATATTAATTATTGAATTGATTGAGAAAGTCATTGAGAGATAATTAAGGGAGCCGAAATTGGAGTAGATAAAGCAAAGCTTATATTAATTAGTAGATTTTGTCCCAAAAGAAAAAACAACATAGAAAATAATCAAAACAACATTAGAAGAAGAGGACGTCTTTAGCAAATAGTTTACACTGGAAAAAAAATGTTGACCCACTTTCTTCTTTTAATATATAGATAGAAGAAGATAGATTTGATTTAGTAGAGAATCAAACCAAGGAATCAATTTCAATAAATTGAAGAAAGAGTTGTATGCCTAATAGTTGAAAGAGATAGGGAAGAGGCAATGGTATAATTGATTTTAGGCAATATCCTATTAATAATTATTAAAAAAATGTTTAGGTTGTGTCACGCTCCCGCTAATTTTACAATATTTTCGAATATCTTTTATTAATTAATAAATTTCATAGCAGAAGCTTCAATACAAATAGTGGGGACGAGACGTACAAAATGAACAAAATTGGTTTTTTCTTGATAAGGCTAATTACTTAAACTAACAAGTTATTATATTTTAAAAAATCATTAAAAATTAGTTTTCCAATAAAATGTAAAGAACACAACAAGTTCTATTAATAAAAATATTTCATTGATTACCAAAGCAAGCAAAGTTAATCTAGTCAAGACAAATCATTGGGAAGCTATCATACCGAAAGGTAAGTTTGCAATTGCTAGAAATACATTTATAGAGAGTTGGGCATACTAATTAATAAAAAAGGTATTAAATTCATAATTGCTTTTGTAGTCGCTTCAAAGACAGGTTGTCACTACATGCAAAACTCTACTCTCGGTTGCTAGCATGCTCCAACTCACAGCTTGCCTTGCTTTTCAAATATGGTATCTTCAATTATCTACAAAAATTGTAGAAAAGAGGAGTGAGTACGAAGTACTTAGTGAGTAACAAAACCCTTTTGATTCACCTTTCATTTGAGAAATTCATTTTTGAGAAAATCATTGAATGCACAAGGCTTTCAAATGCACAAAAGGGTCCTATCACTAGTTAAACTACCACTCGTGGTGCGCGCAAGATTCATATCAATTCAATCATAGCCATGTCCAATTAAGTGGATCCACATTCGAATCCCGGTTGACCCCTATAGGAATTCTGAACAAATCAATACAATTACAAAGCAAATGCCACACTAATCGTCACTCATCTCGGTATCATTAGATGACTCCTAGTATGGCAACAAAGCAAAGCAAAGGAAAGCAAAACAAATACAAAATGGGTAGAGCATCAACTAGTGATTTAAATGCAATAATCAATCTTTCTTTTCAATGCATCAAAATCCATGTTTATCTCATGGAAGACTTCAATCAAAAACCGTGCTTATTGTATCAAAACATCATAAATACTAAAAGGGAATCAAAATGGTAGTTACTCACCTTATTAACTTGATTTTTTCAAAGATTCTTTGAGTTGTTGATAAATGCCTTCAAAACCTTCATTTTCCTTTATCAAAGTGATGTTTCAAGTTGTATTTCTTATATATATCAAGGAGGGTCATTTCTAAGTGTAAGGGTGGTATTTTGGTGGGTTTTGCTTGATGTCCTGCCACCCTTTCCCTTCATGCACGAATTTTCTATGTAAGTACCTTGAATCCAATAAGAAGCAAGTATCTTGGGGAAGTGTTGGGGATAAGCAAAGGGAAGTTAAAGTAAAGATTTTTTGGGGGGTTTGCTAAATAAGATTGGGGATGATTGTTTAGTAAGTAGAAAGCTAGGGTAGGTTGGGGTTGATTGTGAAATCTTCACGTCCCTTCCTTCTTATTTATAGTTGTCGGATTTATCTGTTTTTAATAAATCTTTGAGTTCCGCCAATTAGGACGCGACACATGGCCCGATCTGGTGCCGTACACTTGGAAGGTAGGGTGGAAAATTTCTCGAGCAGTCCTTATACTCTATTTTGTCTTATGATTAAGTCATGATGTTTTTGACCTGTGTTACTTGAATCCTTCCACTTAATAAGGTTTATAATTAAGTGGCTACACTTCGAATCATATTAACCAATAGCCGCATTCTTACCTTTATGCTCAATCAAGTAATGATCTTTGCATTTTGTGGCATTTTAAACGATTATTTGATCATCGTTAAAATAACATTTACATTATCAATAGTGAACTCATGTAGTTATTCAACCATTGTCAAAGCACTGTCAATAACCACCTTCTAATTCCAATTTATTGTCAAAATATCGATCATGCTGTCAATAATCATGTTCTAATTCTTAGCATTCATTTGTATAACAGATCATGTAATTTTGTAATTCAATACCATCACGTTGCTATATTTTGATTTTTGACAATCTTGTAACTTCACTATTGATGCAATTCAATTAATTCTCTCATATTTAACTCTTGACAATTCTAGTATCAATTCAATATGATTATATTGTCATATTCTACTTCTCAGTGTTTAATTGAATCATAATCATATAACCTTGGAAATTCAAGTAATTTCCCATCATTGTCATTATCAAATTTCTATCATTTTGCTTAATTCCTTGTTAAATTTTGCAAGATGTTACAGGTTGTTTTTCACAAATATCATTAGAAGAAGAAGTCTTCTTTTGTAAATAATTTAGGCAAGAAAAAATGTTGGCCAATTTTCTTCTTTTAATACTATCTCCGTCCCATAAAAATAGGCCCAATTTCTATTTTTATTTGTCAAACAGTATAGTCCACTTATATAAACGAGGTTGAACAATTAATTTCTTTTATAAATATACCCTTAGTTCAACTCCTAATAAATTTGTAGTGCATTAGATTGAATTAGTCTTCAATAAGAGTATATTAGAGAATTAAGTGTAAATTTTGTATTTCCACCAACAATAATTCTCATTTTTTTAATCCACTAGATTAGTTGATATGTGCCTATTTTTATGAGACGGAAGTAGTATAAAGATAGATGAGTATTTGTTATGAAAAGAATTTAAAGGAGAGGAGAAGCAGAACATTATATTAAGCAAGAAGAACAAAATAGAAGCCAGGAAAATGAGACACGAAGATGGGAATAATTCTTATATTTCTAATGTAACGCCCTGGGTTCTGGTACCCGAGACGTTAACAAATTTTTCTCTCTTTTAAATAAAATAAATCAAAAGTGGATATAAAGCGGAAAATATCTTGATTCAATAGTGATAATATAAAGGATAATTTGTCAGGGATAAGTCAAACTGTTTCACACGACATCAAAAATTTTCCGAGTACTTAAACAAAATTCGAGTCATTCAAAAATAAAGCCAATTTAATTTATTTTGAAAGCCACCATTGTTCAAGACATCTCCTCCGACTCAAAATCTGTAAAATATTAATTTTGAAATGGATTAGTATTTCATAGAAATCCTCAGTAGACTCAGCGCAATGTTAACCAATTTATACTATAAACGTGCATATAAAAATACAATTCATATATCATAAGTCTCAAATAGTCGCTATTCGAAAACAAACATCGTATGGTAAATACAGGTTTCCGACTCTCGTCTCATGCCCTAAGGCATATAAAATACTAGTGCGCATAATAATATCATAGCATGCATGCAAAATCTATGCATAGTGATAAAGCATATGCAAAAGTTTCGTCTCGTCTCATCTCAGGCATAAAGCAAATAAGCTCATGCAAATAACATATAAGAACATAAATCACAGCTCTATACGCAATTCATAGAACAACCAATTAATATTAGCTCTATTTGTGAGAAAGTATCTTTAGAAAAGAGTCTACCTCAAGTTTTTTTGAGTCGAGCTAATAGGCAAGGCTTACTCACTTTATTCTTCACTCCTCGCCTATAAAAGAAATATAAAACTCAAATTAGGATTTTTGGTGAAACGAGCTATTTTTAAAAGGAACTATTTTTAAAACAAAGTTATAGTAAGATAATTATATGAAACGCTTAAGGGTGTAGTGCTTAATGTGGTTAATACCCAAAAGTTAAGGAAAACTAGGAAATCAAGGATTAACCAAAATTTAGTTATAAAAATAAATGAATTTATTTATACTAACTTAGAAATCCTTAAAATTCAATAATCCCAAAAAAAAATTAGAATTTAAATAGTTAAAGTCATTAAATCTCATATCTAATGAAAATTAGGGCTTTAATTAAAAACAAGTATAAACTAGTTTAAGGGTTTAAATAAATAAAGTCTAAATATAAACAAAAATTAAACTCTTATAAACTTTCAAGACTAATTTGGAAAAATCCCAAGATAAGAGACTAAATTAATTGAAAATAAAAGTTTATAGGCTAAAATAAACAAAACGCAAGTTTTCGGACCCATCTGAAAATGATCTAAAATTTCAAGGGCCAAAAGTAACCAAGGCAGAAACTTATATGCTTACTTAAACATAACTGAAAATATAAGGTTTAAATGACACATGGTAAAACTTTTAGGCTGAACTTAAAATATCAGAACTATATAAAATTACTCTCTAGCTCCCATTTCAGTCGAGAAAACAGAGAAGCAAATCAGAGGAGCAACAGGAGAGAGCAGAGGCAGCCGGCTTCGCCCCATTCACCGGTGACACCTCGCCGGAACGTGTCGCCCGCGATGACAATTGCCGTGAGGGGTGATTTTGGGTGCAAGCATGGCGGATCCGGGCTCAAAATAGGGGTTGCTCTGTCAAACCCGCCCCAAAAATCTGAAAAATTTCTGGGTTATGTTGTCTAAAAATGAATGTAGATGATTGGGTTAGGTTCCTAGTTGTGAAGTGAGTTGAAAGAGTGGAGTTTTGGGTGAAAATGGCGGTGGTGTTGGCCGCGGTGTTGGCAGTAGTGGTGGTGGTGGCGCACGGTGGTGGTGTTGTTTGTTCTATTTCCCTTCTTGCCAACTGCTTACAAATGAAATGTATCAATATTGAAGATTTATGAAAATGCTTGTTGTTTGTGAAAGATTGTGTGTGTGTGTGTGTTTGTAAAGGCAGTGTGTATATGTGTATGTATCAAAACATGAAATCCCCTTTGAATATGTTGAATGTTTGGCATGGATTTTTTGCAAGGAATGAATTCAGTGTGTGTGTATGGATGGGAATTGAAATGTATGGTTGAATCTTTTCTTTGCAATTTATGAATGATGATTGTAATGTGAGTGTTTGTAGAAGTTGCTCAATGGCAGTGAGGAAGAGGGACGGATGTTAGAGAGGAGGGAGAGAGATGGAGACCTGGGAGGCTGCTGATTTGGTTGTTGGGGCAAGAAGTGAGGGGTTGGAAATTATATATACTAGTATTTTTAGTATAGGGTTATATGAGGATGGAGGTGTTGAATGAAGACCACCATTTGTGACAAAGTATTTTGAATTGCTTGTTTTCATTGTAACCAATTGAATAAGAACTAAGTAATTGAAATAAGAAATAAGAAACTAAATAATTAAATTTTTAGTAGAGATTGGCTAATGAATAAAAGAAAATTTGTAAAATGTTAATTATGTTTAACTTATTTAAATGGCTAATTAAATGGTAAATAACTAAATGAATAAATAAATTCTAATTTAAAATAAATCTTTATTATGTATAATTAAATTAAGTTAAAGAATTAAATTCGAATAAGTGGGTAGCGACGCGACATAAGGATTTGAAATTATAAAGCTTATAGTTCTAAAGTTTTTGGTCGCTACATCTAACGTGTACCATATAAAATGAAAGATGCCAATATACAAACACCAAAAAACTTACCCACTAAAATAACTAATTTGACTAAATCCTCCTAATATATTTACACGCATCGTTATTGTGGTCTAATTAATTTGTCGATATAACCTGTTGTTGGCCTGTGGCAATTGGGTGGCAAAAGCCATCCCATTTGCATTCTAGTATATCCTCCGTCGGACAATGCAAGCTTGGTTCTAGTTGTGTAAAAAAAAAAAAAAAGAAATAAACAAAATAAAAGAAGGCTAACTAGTGCTATCTAACCCTAACGTTTCATATTATTGTGCGATCTAACTCCAACATTTGAAAGTTGACAATGCTAACCTCAAATCTCACTTTTTTGGTGTAGTCTAACATTTTTAACTTAAAAAAATTATAATACCCTTAAATTTTAATGGAATAAAAATTAATAAATAAGTAATAGGTAAAATTTTAAAAAACATGTGTTAGTTATATTTGAAAAAAAAAAAGATAAAATAAGTCAATGTGAATTTAGGGATGACAGTGGGTTGGATTGATTCGCTTCACGATCAACCTAAAGCAATATGAGGTGGACTGAATTGATTTGCAGGTCGTGCAATGCGGGATCAAATTTTTCATCCCTCTATTAATCTATTTATTATGTTTTTTTTTCATTTTTAATTTTTCTCATTTATTTTACATTTTTATTAATTTTAATTAAATAGTCGTTGCAGACGGATTAATGTATCACGCTCCACGAAATTGTAGATCATAAAAATACTTCTTCATTTAGGCGGGTTCTTATCAAGTTCACTGAACTATCAATACATATCTAATGTAATGATGGCAAAAAATGCCCAACTTTTTGTAAACTCGATGGGAGCCACTTGAATGGGAAAGCATCTTTATGATCTACAATCTCGCAAAGTAGGATAGATGAGAAGTGCCTCCCTTAATCCATCCGCAACAAATATTCAATTAAAAGTAATTAAAAATGTAAAATAAATGAGAAAAAACTTATTAAATGAAAAAATAATAATAACTAGATCGATAGACGAATCGAAAATTCGATCGCATTTCCTGACAAGCACATCAATTTGGTCCACCTCATATTGCTTTATCCGTATTGTGGAGTAGATCAATCTAATATAATGTAATCGCTAAATTCTTACTTGTTGATTTTTATTTTTTAATTTTTGAAAATGTAACCAAAATATGGCCTTTTTTATTTTTATATGTATTTCTTGTTTATGAATTTTTAGTTCAATTAAAATTTAAGAGTATTATAGTCTATTTAAGTTAAGGTTACTGTAGTTTTCCCGCTAAAATTTTATTAATAGGGTCTTTTTCGAGATTTTATTTCTTATTGAGGTAACTTGAATGATATTCTGTAATTTTTAATATTTTTATTATTCTCTTTTGCCTTATCCATTTCTCTAATCCTACATCTTATTTTAATTTATTTTAGTACATAAAAAGTTATTTCATAATTTAAATCAGTTTCACTTACTTTTTTTTTTTTTTTGGGCAATCAATCAATTACTTCATTCATTCAAATGATCAAAGGATAAAGCATTTACAAGGAAGGATGAGGGATCATCCATCCAACAGTGATCCCAAAAGCCTACTCTAGCATTGCAAGCTAAAATATGAGCTACCTCATTTGCACTCCTCCTAATGCCTTGAAATTGGCATGTCACTTGGCGTATTTTTTATTTTATATCACGAACACAAACCTAAAAATCTAAACTTTAATGGACTCTCAAATTTTGATTTGGTGCCTATGTTATGTTTTTAGTTTCATGCCTTTTACGTATATGGATAATTAAATTCAAGTCTTTCTTTTTTTATTTCTTAATAAAATCGAGCCATAATTTTTTTCCCAAACATTTTTTTTTTGGTTAATTGTGACAATATCGGAATAATAAAATTAATTTCATAAATAAATATATAAAAGGTGGATTCAGAATTCAATTTAATAACTAATAGATGATTATCATCATTCAATCGCTTAAATTATGGATAAATTTGATTATTCAATTGTCTTACCAATTGATAAGCGTCCATGTGCTAGAAATTGTAGTTTTTTTTAATATACAGAGGGATATAGAGAGAAGGGAAATTTAGAGAGGAGCATGCGTGGTTCAAACTTAGGACCTCTGCCCAAAATACAAGCATCTTAACCATTAGAGCGTAATTTGAACCATAAATTTATAGTTTATAATTAATAGAAATTAAAAATATTATATTGTTAGTGTAAGTTAATTAAAAATTATAATTGTAAGCCTTTTCCTTAATTTTTCCCGATCTGAATTAATATTAATAATTACGAGTACTTTTCCTTCAAAAAAATAGATGACTATCTTTTTCTTTTTTTTATACAAGGGAAATTAGGGGAGGGGTAGGAGTAGTTCGAACTCGAAATCTTCCTGCCAAAATATGAGTATCTAATCATTATGCAAGAATTTTATTTTACCCACGCATACATGTTATTATGCATGCATGTAATACATGGCGCACATCTAAGCTATAAGTGTGAAGTATTTATAACTTAGATGTTTAACACATATGCACGCATACATAATAACATGCATTCACGTAGGCAAAATAAAATCCTTGATTTTATATATTATTAACTTATATTATGTTCATGTTATCTGTTTTATGGATTTTGAATAAAAAATATTGTCAGGGTACACGATACCATTTAACTGGCAATTATTTCAAACAATGTTATTTATCTAAAATAGTGCTAAAAAATATAATATATATATATATATATATTTCATACAATGTACCTTCTTCATTTTTATTTTCATTTTTAAGACTAATTGTTCCCAGTAAAAAATTTTGTTTTGCTGATAAGCGGGCAAATTACTATGCCTGCGTGCATGTGTTGCAAACATCTAAACTAAAAGCACCCTAATTTCTTGCATTAAATTACAGGTTTTAGCAGTAACTAAAGTTGGTTAGTTTTCGTCTATCATTGGAAATGAAGAGGCTTTCCCAATTTCTTGAATTTTTAATATTTAGAACATTCATAAGTCACCTAATTATTTTCAACATTTACATTGTTCAATGGTTGCTTAATGTAAAAATATTTTTTTCAATTATCCGCATTAAAGACACTCAAGATTTCCTTGAAAAAAATAAATAAATAAATACAACTACATTCAAAGGTTTTGATTTTAATATATAAAATTAAATAAAAACATAACTTTTAGTATAAAAATATATAAAAATGCTGTAATGCAGTTATAAGTCCATAACAGATTTATTTTATTTTATTATTTTGAATGTTTGAGTTCAAACTTGACATTGATTCATAAATTTTTTTAAACTTATCTACATAAATATAATGGTGGAATAGGTCATCTTTGCTCTAGACCGGTCATGGGGTAGCATTATTTGTCTTATACCTGCCCCCACAAACACAGTTAATTAGGGCAGGATAGACTATTACATATAGTCATTGTTGTCCACATTTGCTTTTATAATTTCAGGTAAACTTTTATGAGAAGTTGATTATGGTGACAATGTTTTCATAATTTTAGGAGGGATAGTTTTAGTTACAACTACTTAGTGCATGGTTAATATTATATTTATAACAATAGATTTTTTCAGATGCCATGAAACAGAGAGAGAAAATTGTTTGCTTTCAAGACGGTAGCGGAATACGATGAAGAAGGTTACTTCTACATGTTTCAAGATTTAATTGGGAACATATATCGTACTTGGATTTGTGCTATAGGTAAATTTAGATATAAATATATAATAGCGAGGTACATGTACTAGGAAAAAACACATGTAATGTGTTTCAAAATTTACTATTGAATATTGTTTTTTGTTAGCTGAAAATATTTGCATAAAGTAACTCAAGTTTTTGTATTTAGTGCCTAGCTTTAAAAAGCTTTTATACGTGAAATCCTATTGTTTTGGTATGACGTTGCCTGCTCATCATTGTCTAACTGAGCTATCTTGATTAATGTTTATTGGTCTTGTAACATTCTACATGAAATGTGAATGACGCCATAATTAATCTATACAAATGAGCCCTTCAAATCCATGAGGATTCTAGGCACATAGAAATCGACGATGGAGTAATGATGAGAATAGGCTTGGCTGTGTCCAACTGAGAAGATGAAGCAATGACGAGAATAGACTTGATCATGCCCAATCGAGATGGTAATTACATTAACTTATTTTACTTAGGGATTTCAGAATATATTGAATGAGTGGGCCAAAGGAGAGCTGATTGTTACCGTTGAGAAGTTGCCTCCCTTGGAGCCAAAGAATCCCAAGAACGTTGCCATCATGATTGCTTATTTTGGGGTTTGCATTATGAGAAATGACCAATTTCTCGTGTGGTCAAACCTAAAATTTCCCAAAATAATTGACTCTAAAATGTTTCAGACATTAGAAAGTGACAATATTTATTCCTTTGATCATGTGACAAGTTTTACATGTCAAGATGTCACTTTGTATAACGGAGTCCTGAGGTGATGATTTCCATGGTAAATTAAATAAATTTTGTGCTGATTTTCTTAGTTTATTATTATTATTTTTTGGCAACCACTTAGTCGATTTTTTTTTTTTTTTTGTACACATAGATATCAATGAAGTGCATTTTAATTACTTTTTCTAATTGTACAAAACACGCACATGTGTTTGTTCATTATACACATTAGTTTGTTATCACATATTATTTGCCATCGTACAGTGCATATTACATTCATGCGTGTCGTAGTTTTTATACATATTGTTTTAAGTCATTAAGCATCTAAAACACTATTACACTACTTTTGATGTATGACACTTTCACTAGATTTATACCCGTGCATCGGACGGGTGAAAAATCTAGTAATATTTATTTGCATTAATGATATCAATTGGATTAAAAATTATTGTAAATAATAGTGACATTAGCATGCTACAAACAAAATTTCATTATTATTTGGTTAATATTAATTATTAATTATTCCTTATATCAGGTAGGTAACGTAACCTTACAAAACTCCACCATACCAAAAAAAAATATAAATTTCATATTATTTATATTTTTAACTAATTTTATATATATTCTTTCCGTGCAACGCACGGGTGAAAATTAGGTTAATTATTATGGACATTAATTTAGCCTTTCATGCTTGCAATTTTTGGTGTTTCGTTCAAAAGTTACAAGATTGTTTGAAATTATTTCTATGTTGAACTCTTTGTCAAAGTTACTTATGGAATTAAGTTCTTTCTTCATCATATGTTTTCGTAAGTTCATAGGATTTATCTTATTCACGTGTTTATGGAAAAGTATCTTTTTGTAACGCTCGGTTTAGTTCTGAAATCAGGCCATTACAAATCAGGATCACATCCCACGGTGAGGACCACCATGCACTGAGAAGTGGAACACCAGTTGCTCTAATATCTTAGAATTAATTCTATTTATTTAGTTAAAATCAACAAATGATAAGCGTAAAAATGAAAAGAAATATTAGAGCTATAAGATGGGAGATGTAAAAGAGTGTATTAAATTTTTGCCAATTGGTGAATATGTGGTGTGAAAAACATTTAATACTTGGAGGCATTGAGAATTTCTGTCTTTGAAATCTGATTAGTCTCATTGCCTTTGATTCATCAATCTCTGTTATCACACAGTTGTAAGATAGTTAGAAATATTAGGTCTCATTGCGTAATCAACTTTTTCCTTGTTCATTCTTTATAATTAAAAAAAAAACATGAAAACTAAAATGTGGCCATTAGAGGATTCTGTCAAGACATTGTGAAAAAGTTTGAGATCATCGTCCATCAAGCACTGAAAGAGTCAGGTCATTGATGGAAACTCCTGTTTGCAAAGATGATGAGACTTGGGAACGATTCCACTTCTGTGCAAAAATGGGTTGGTGCGGTAGAGGCAAATCGATGATTTCCCGACTCAACATTGCTAGAACAGTTGAAATTGTAGGCCTATCTATAGGAAATTCTTGCACACACAATAAAGCAATATGAACGCATATCACCATCTCTGTCTGGAACTCTACATTGAATATTGTCGGATCTATGAAGCCTGAAACATTTTCTTCATTCCATAATTTCCATGCCTGTCAAGTACGATTCCATGTATAAGGAACTGTTGAATATATTTGAAGAAAAAATAAAAATATAGAAAATGGAAGAATTTGAAGTAGCTTACACATCCCAAAAGGCTCAAAGACCACTCGCGATTGTAAAAGTTCGTATTCTTTTTCCCACTCAATATTTCTAACATTAGAACTCCAAAACTATATATATCAGATTTTTCAGAAAATCTTCCTTCCATTGCATATTCAGGTGCCATGTATCCGCTGCAACAATATGTTATATCATGTAAGTTTGAAAATATCAAAGGGGATAGTACTTAAAATGGTTTGATTCAACACATTCTTACTAAGTTCCAACGACTCGGCTAGTGTTAGCTTGATCATCCTGGTTGCCTCCAAATATCCTTGCCATTCCAAAGTCTGAAATCTTTGGATTCCAATCCTTATCGAGTAATATATTACTTGGTTTTAAATCTCGATGAATAATCTTTAATATAGAGTCCCTGTGAAGATAAAGTAGGCCTCGACCAATACCTTCGATGATAGTTAAGCGTTTCTTCCAATCAAGAATTTTTTGTGACAAATGTGAAGGATCTGCTCAAGAAAAAATATATAAGAAAAAAATACTAACAGTAAATGTTCTAAAAGAACAAAAAAAAGGGAGTTGAAGTTGGACGAACCAAAGAGACACACGTCTAAGCTTTTGTTTGACATATATTCGTAAACTAGAATTCTCTCTTCTTCCTCGGCACAGCATCCGATTAGTTTGACGAGATTTCGATGTTGGAGTTTGGAAATGACATTGACTTCATTCATAAATTCTTCCATTCCTTGTCCTGATGCAGCTGAAAGTCTCTTCACTGCAATTTCTTTCCCACTTCCCAATTTTCCCTGCATAAAAATTACCATTAGTTTTAGCATATGCGAATTACCTAGAGCACACTATTGCAAACAGATGCCCACCAAAAATTACCTTGTAAACTGGACCAAAACCACCTTTACCAAGTCTATTATCTTCGTGGAATTGGTTTGTGGCATTTGCAAGTGTCTCAAAGGTGAATAGTGGTAACTCTTCAAGATAAATTTTATCTAAATCATCGATTTCAACTTTGGACAACATCGCTGCATCTACTTGTGCTTTCACACCTAATCATTTCACGAAAGAAGATAGATAACTTTAATGGATATAGACCCATATATCAATTAATGCATATATATATATATATATATATACACAAGCCAAAACAATAAACCCACAGGAAATCCGATACTACCTTTTCTCCTAGCTATAGTTGTGATACACCACCAAGAGACGAATATGCAAATGAAACTGGCTACCAAACCACCAACTATTGCAACTATAACAATAACCAACCTTTTGTCTTTGTCTTCTTCTGGAAAAAAAAGAAAAAAAGAAATATAACATGACCTTTTTAATGACTTGGGCAAGGAAGCTCTTATATAACATTAAACGGCAAGTCAAATATACCTAGTTCTGAAGATGCTAGTCGGATGTAAAGATCTACTCCAACATTAGAAAATTGTTGAATGTCTATCAAATCTTGGGACCAGAACATACAACCAAGACTCATTTCATGTGCATAGGCTATGCAGGAACAATTCTTCAAGCAAAGATCTCTACATTCCTCCACTGGGCTAGAGGGCCCTTTCTCTGGAAAGTCAGGTACTTTTATGAAAGGGAGCCTCAAGAATCCATCTTGTTTACCTTCACTAGCTAAATTACTATCATTTTTTTTACAAGCCAATGCGTTTCTCCTGACACATCCGCTGGTCCAAATCCCTCTTTGCCATTCATTTGAATTTTTGGGTTCAAACCCTCTAAGACAGGAACAAAGAGGCGAACTATGCGGGTTACAACACCCAAATGGCCCACAGGTCCCATAAACATCGCATTTGTTTTCTGGAGCTGACCATACAATGTCCCACTGCTGCCTTTGAGCATTCCACCACGTATTAATCACGCTTCCTGTAGAATTCAAGCTAGTTGTCGTGAAGTAGTGCCCGTTCGGCTTTGGTGTAGATAAACTAAAAGTTCCTGGAGGATCATCTACGATGATATATCCTCCCTCAAAAACTGTTGAAAACTGCCCTTTTATTCCAATAAGAAACCGTCCGTTCCATGGACCACTTCGCCAATGTGGATGACTCCCATTCCATATAAAGATTTGAGGGATGTTCAGTGCCTTGAGACCTGCAGTGAAACTTCCAACATTTGGATCATTCGGACTTTTCCAAGAGGATACTACTACCTTATCACCATTATTTATGTCATCAATTACTTTTAAAGTGGGCAACAAAACATGGCCCGGATGTTGGAAACTCTCCCATATACTACTTCCACTTAAATTTTCTCGTAAAACAAGATTTCCAGTATCCATCAACTGGGCGCTAGCATTAACAAAAGAGGTATCAACATTTGATGACCAAAAAACTTCCCTTTTGCTATTCATGAGTATAATATTCCCATCCTGCGATATCGTTACACTACCAGAAGAATTGGGAATTGGTCGGCCCCTGTTGGCAACCCAAACCACAGTTGATTGAGAGAAAGCGTAATAAATACCTAAATAGCGATTCTTGCTGATATTATTGGGTGAAAAGAATCCCAATTTGAAGATGTTCCCTCTGGATGATATGGTGTTAGGATCTTTTATGACAAGATTTCTTGTAATGGTATCTGTTTTTGCACAGAATCCAAAATTGGGAAGAAAGATTATTATTAGGAACAGGGTTTGAAGAATAAAAAGTACAAGAATTTGGCTAATGAACATAATTAACTCAAAAGAAAATTTTGTGGGGAAAAGAATGCCGATATCAATTGGTAAAATCTCTCTAAATTTATGGTATCTATAAGGCCACTTGGGCACACTCAGTCCAACTGAGTCTTTGCTTTCTACATGTGCTGAAAAGTCTTTGCTTTCCACAATTTTCTCTTACACAACTCATAATTCTTTGTTGGCACTAGTTTAGAAATAATCAAGCACCATATATTTGATACCGTAATAGTACTAGACGATGTGGCATAATATTAGCCACAATGACTAATATTATGTCACACTGTGTCTGGTACCAAACATCTTGTATTAAATCATTTCTACACGTTAGCTTTCTATTTATTTCAATTGAGAAGTTGGGCCAAATCTATCATGTTTCAAATTTAATGTAATGTGCATGAGAACTATAACAATTAAATCTCAGCTGTTTTGGTCATATCTTTTAGATTTTACTTTTAGGATAAGACATGAGTTGAAACTAATTACAGTTATCGGAAAGTCTTGATTTCAACATTCTTTGCTAACTGCTGTAATCAGACTTGAGTTGATCTTTCTTTCTTTGGATTAAATGATCTTTTAACTACATATTTATCCTGTTTTAAATATTTCTTGAACGCTACAAAAGCTAAATTAATTGCATTAATTAATTAATACTGCTTCATGCGGACACTTGTTTAAATAAAATAACTGAAAACTTGTAGGTTTTTTTTTAACCGAAAACTATTTTTTAGTCAAATAATGCGTGGCCCACACGGTTTTAATATTCCATTTATTAATGGTGAATCATTCAAAGTCTCCTATGAGGAAGAAATAAATGAATGACAATACTGTTAATAATTCTTTTGGAAAGTAAAAGATTCCCACTAAGAAGTTACTCCAAGGTTGCAATTCAGCTGTGACTCTTGTCAATAAAATCCAATTAATATAAGACGTTAGTCCAAGGATACAATTCGGCTGATCAAATGAATCTCTGTGATGGAATCGACAAAGGACATAAACACTTTGACTTCTACTAATGCGTCTTAATTTATTATAAAATCCTAATTAATGTTTTAATATTGTATCACATCTATTATACTAGAATTACAGTTTAATTTGGGCATAAGAATTGTAGCTTATATTGGATTGATGAATTTCTTGTGTATGTATAGATAATGCAATTGGGTGTAGTCAATAAAATACACCATTGATTTCCAATTTGTTATAAATACTAATTCATTCAAGGGGGGAGTAAACAAAATTCATTGAATATATTTAGGTCTCAAATAATCAATTTAAACAAATTAGTAATATTAGCAAAGAATCAATTTAATCAAAATTAGTATAACAAATAATAACAAACCCCTTAATCAAAATCAAAAAGCACATTATTGCAATTCGGAGAAAAAGAATTAACCCATCAATGTTTACAAGACTATGGGTGAAAGATGAAAGGAACGAATAGAATATACGTTTATAGAGGGAAAAATTTATCCACTCAGACTTACCTCCTCCAACAGTTTCTCCACAATTGTTTCTCTATGGGAAGGCTCTGGTGGTTTCTGAAACGTGAAAATGGAATTTCAGCTAGAATGAAATGGGTTGAGTGGTGATTACGATTAGGTTAAATTATTGTTATGAGTGTTTTTTAAAAAAGCCATTATTTGGTTTTAAATTTTGGAAAATAACTATGGGCCATTTTATTATAATCTATGAAAACTAATGTTTATAGAAGCGGAATTTACTTTTGCCGCTAATTAATTATTAGGGGCCTTTTTATTGGCCCTAAATGTCAGTAATAGAGGCCAAATATACTTTCATCCCTAATTAATTATTGGGATAATTAGAGTTTTCATCCAATTTTGAATGCTCCATTTAATTTTACACCATTGATAAAAACTATTTGTATATATACCCCTATACATTGTAAATATACCTCGTCTATTTATTTATTTTATAATATTTTATAATAAATAAATTATTATTATTTTTTATTTTTATTATTTTATTATTGATTTATGCCCTAAATTGTGTGTATATATTTTTTCATCAAACTCTAGCCATCAGCGTCCTATTCTTCACCTTCATCCCATCGTTTCATCCTATGCCGCTGCCACCGCCGCCATAACTGTTCACTAATCATTCATATCAAAACCGTCACTAATTAGTCACCATCCTTGTCAGAGTTAAATTTTGGCATTTTTTTTCGACAAAATCATGGGGTGAGGCGGGAGCGGTATTGAATTCTTATTCAATTATGAGTTGAATTCTTCTTCAATTCATGGTTGCCGCGGCAACCATGAATCTGAATTTTTCGTTTTCCTTTATTATTATTATTTTATTATTATTTTTTTTTAAATTTCACTTGCGTCAATCTGCCTCTCTGTTTTTTTATTTTTATATTTCATATTTTTTCCTTTGATTTTGTTTGGTTATTTTGTTCCCATTGTCCAGTAATATTGATTTTTTACTTTGTTACCATTGTTTCCGTTGATGATGGTGTTTTCATTGTTTATTTTGGGTTGTTAGTTGTTACTATGAACTGGTTGTTTTGTTACCATGTTATTTGTGTTTTTCTAACGAAAACCACTGTTAAAAATTCTTTTCCTCGATTTTGTTACTTTTGTTACTGTAACGTTTTCCCAATTGTGAGATTGTTCTCTAAAAATACTGTGATATAAACAATTTTGTTACTTTTTTTCAATTGTGTGTGTTACCATGGTTACGGTGATATACGTTCATCGGAAAACATTGTTACCGTGAACTTGTTATCATGTTTTAGTTCTTGTTACCATAGTTTTCTTTTTTTCAGTGTTTTTTTTTATTTTTCAGTGATTTTTTGGCATTTGTTACCCTATCATTTTTGGTTACTATGTCTTTTAATTTTCTAGTGATTTTTGCCATAGTTTTTCTAACTTGTTACTATGTGTTGGCTAGGATTGTTACCATGTATTAAATCATCGGTGGTGGCGGCGGCAGCTTTTGTTACCAAGAGTAGGTGATGGTGGTTTTGTTTTGCGACAACATAAGTATTAACAGTTGGTTGATTTTACTAGGCGATGACATCCGTGGCAGTGGGACAACAACTATTACTAAGTGACAACATAAATTATATATCAAAATGAATTTATCAATTATACTAATAATAATAATATTTGAATTTAATAAAAATTGGTTTAGGGTACTTTTGCAATTGAATAGGGCATTTTTATAAATGGTTTAAGAAATAAGGTATTTTTCAAACCCCCTATTATCAAAAGAACCCTTAATTATTAGGGGCTTTTTTATTTGCCACAATTATTCTAAATAGAGACTAAACATACCTCCACCCCTATACCATTATTAGTAGGGGCATATCTCTTATTTTGCCCCAAGTTGATTGCCCCGGATACTCTCAAAGTTGATAGTGAGTTGAAACTAATTACAATTATCTGAAAGTCTTAATTATCAACATTCTTTGCTAACAGCAGTAATCAGACCTGAGTTGATCTTAATTTCTTTGTTTTGATTAAATGATATCTTTTAACTACTTATTAATCCTGTTTTAAATATTTCTTGAACGCTACATGTAATAATTGCCAGTCAGATGAATACAAAAGCTAAACTAATTGGATTAATTAATACTGCTTCATGCAGACACTTGTTTAAATAAATTAACTGAAAACTTGTAGGTGTCTCTTTTTTTTCCCGCATTTTCTTTTTTTTTTTTTTAAAAAATTGGGAGAATTTCAAGGAGGGGTGTAGACTCGAACCCAGAATCACTTTCTGGTAAGAGTTGCTCTTTACCACTTGAGCTCTTACCCTTAGTCTACCGAAAATTATTTTTTAGTCAAATATTGCGTCGCGTGGCCCACACCGTTAATATTCCATTTAATGGTGAATCATTCAAAGTCTCTTATGAGGAAGAAATAAATGAATGAAATACTGATAATAATTCTTTTGGAAAGTAAAAGATTCCACTAAGAAGTTAGTCCAAGGATACAATTCAGCTGTGACTCTTGTCAATAAAATCCAGCGAAATTTTGTTTTGAAGATTTTACCTAATAAATCCAGTAAAATTTAGACCGTACAACAATTTTAACAAAAGTTTTTATCAAACACTAAATTGATTTTTGTCACAGCAACTTTTTTATCCAATACAGCAAAAACTGTTTATTAGAGAAGTTCCAACAATGCAAAACTTAGTCTAAGTGGCATAGCCTTTTAGCAACAAAAAAGGTAGCTCTACCCAAAAGTAATTTTGTTACGAAGTATTTTCTCAATAAAAGATAACAAATATTAAGTGCAATTACAAATTATTTAAGACCTTACTAGCAAACAATTTTTATTTCAAAATATAATTTAGACAAATAAATTACATCTACACTTCACATGACATCTTTATATACTATAGGCATCTCAATTTCTCATTCTCATAAGATCTATTCGAGGTTCAAAATAGAAATGGTTTGCAAACAAGAAGTTGCCTCTTGACTCACCCACATTGTTAAACTAAAAGGGGTCCATTGTTCTCTAGAGTTTATTTTTTAAACTACAAAATTTATCAACAAATCAAACTTATACCAAGCACTCATATATTATTATTATTATTATTATTATTATTATTATTATTATTATTATTATTATTATTATACAAATGTTGTCGCTTAATCCATTCCCGCCCATTTTGTCTTTCTAAATCAGCCGGATTTTTTTCAACCATCTGATTTCTATGAACTCAGTCATCAATTTTTTTGTTGTGATTTTTATGGTAAATTTAATTTACCATAATCTTGTCTTTTATCTTTTATATATAAAATATGAATTTAGTTGCCTAATCTATTTTCCCACACATTTCGTCTTTCCAAATCTACCGAATTATTATTGTCTATATATTAATTAAAGGTACCGCAGTTTTCCAACCAAAAAATCCATTACTATGGCCTTCTTAGATACTTTGTTTCATATTGCGGTAACTTGTATGGTATTTTGAATTTTTAATTTTTTAAAAAATTTTTTTATTCATTTTTGCCTTATTCATTCACCATTGAAATAAGATTCACTATTAAATTTAAATAACTAATGGATAATTATCATCCTTTCATTGTTTAAAAAAAATATATATATATATATATTTGACTATCCAGTTGTCTAACATATCTTGAAATTTGTAGTTCATAATAATTAATAGAAATTAAACATATATATTGTTAGTTTAAGTTAATTAAAAATTATAATTGTAATGTTTTCTAATTTTTTTGGGTATAAATGAATATTAATAATTATGACTATTTTATATATGACTACTTTTATGTGTTATTAATTTATATAATTTTCATGCCATCTGATTTTATTAGTTTCTAATAAGAAATATTTTCACAGTACATGTCACTGCACAACTAGCAATTATTTAGTACGATGACATTTAGCTAAATTAGTGCAAAAAAATAAAAAGATATTTATTTGCGTTAACAATAACAATCGGGTTAAAATTTATCATAAACTATAATTACCTTAAAATAATAAGAAAAAATTACATTATTGTTTGTTTTTTGTTAAAAATTAATTATTTATTATTGGATAATATTGCAAACTTATAAAATTTCACCATACCAAAAAAAATTATAAAATTTCATATTATTTATTTTTTTAAATAATTTAATATGTATTATTCCATGTGATAATCTAGTCAAGTTATTATTATTATATATTATATATATATATATATAATAATTTGCCTAGTCCATTTTACCACCCATTTTGTCTTTCTAAATCTGCCGGATTTATTTGAGCTGTCTGATTTCTAGAAACTCAGTCATCAATTTCTCCGTTGGGATTTTCATGGTGAAATTAATTATTTAATTTATCTTAATCTTATCTTATATACTCCTTCCGTCTCAAAAAGATATTTCTCATTTCTTTTTTATCAGTTCCAAATTATATTCCCCTTTTTTAAATTAATTTTTAAGTTCTCTAATATATCCTCATTTATGGTGCATAGTAATCAACAATAAAGAACAACTAAAGTGAAATATTAAATAAGTCAAAGGGTATATCAGGAAAAATATGTTAAATTGTACATTTTCAATAACATTAAATGATGTTTTCTTAATCTATGTGAAAAATGAAAGGGGAATATCTTTATGGGACGGAGGGAGTATATATATATAATACGGATTTAGTTGCCTATTTCCCACACATTTCGTCTTTCCAAATCTACCGATTTCAAAAAAAAACCCAACCTGTATATATATATATATATATATATATGTATGAAGGTAGTTGCCTAGTCCATTTCCTGCCCATTTCGTCTTTCTTAATTTACGAGATTTACCTGACCCGTTCGATATCTATGATCTCAACCGTCAGTTTCTTCTTTGCTGGGATTTTTGTGTAAAATTAATTAATTATTATTTAATTAAACTTAATCCATTTTCCTGCCCATTTCGTCTTTCTTAATTTACGAGATTTATCTGACCCATTCAATTTCTATGATCTCAACCGTCAATTTTTTCCTTGTTGGGATTTTTAGGGTAAAATTAATTAATTATTATTTAATTAAACTTAATATATATATATATCTATATATCTCTAAATTAAAAATAGTCTCAAAGTGTTTTCTTGCGTAAACGATTTGTTGATATCATGCGTGCATCACTTATTACACTAGCATTTATCTTCTTTTTTTTTTTGGCCTTTGTTTTCCTTGAAAAAGTGGTTTTTAGTATGGCAACTTTTGAACAATTATGCCTGTATTATTACACCAGTAATTAATTAATTAATTAATTATTTATTTATTCTCATAACTGCAGTTTTTCCATTTACACGGCCGGAAATTAGGGTTCCATTTCTTTCCAACAATATTTCCATCATTCCTTTCGTAAAATTCTTATGTAATGTGGAAAATGCTAATTTATTTAGGAAATTTGTTTTTTTCCTATCCTTAAATAATGTTAATTAAGATCCCAAAATTACCGCATTTCTCTTATTGCTTTTTTGTTCAATATGATTTTAGTTTTGATTTGCTAAAATTATGTTTTCTTAATTTTTTATAATCCTTATGGCGATTGGCATCAAAAATTTCTTTTCTTTGTTTTTTGTTTGGCTCTAAAATTACATCACTTCTTCCCTTATTATTAGTTCTTCTCTTCTTTTTGTTTTTGTTTTTTTGGAGCCTTAACTATTTATTGGGCTTTTAATTTTTCGGCCTTCGGTATTTTGGGTGTGTTGTATTTTCGTATGTTTTCAGTCTCTATCGTCTTTTAGTTCACTTATTTTTCTCCTATACAATACTCATTGTTTGAAAAATGGTGCAAATTGTGTTATAAAAACATTGACATGAAGATAATGGATTAAAGATTGAAAGTCCGCTGTGGAGCCAAGTTGATGTCATTGGCTCATAATGATTGGGATGTGAGTCTGGAGTTCATCTTTGTTGACAAATCGATTAGTCTATTGTTTTCCATTTTTCAGTCAAATGAGAGACTTTAGTTTTCTAATATTCTGGAATATCTTATTCGTTGCTTTCTTCATTGATAATAATGAATTACTTCCTAATATTCTTTTTATTATAATTTTCATTTTGGAATGTTTATGAATATAGATGTGCTAATTATGCTATTTATATGTGATAATTATTGTTATCTTAATAGAATTTGTTATTTACTTATTTCGTTGATGCGCTTCATTGAATTGGAACATATACGTAATTATTTTCTGGTTCATTTTAATATTCATATAAATTAATACGCCATTCACATATCTAATTATGTGAATTATTTGCTAAATTTTAGATTTCCTAGAGGTGTTAATTTTTTTTTATTTGCTGTAAAGCCTTTTTTTTTGGTGCAAACATTGCTATATGTTTTCTTGGTCAATTATTATAATATCATTTAGTAAAAGACAATTAAATATGATATATTATTTATTTAAAAAAATATATGATATATTAGTATTGGATAGTATTCACCCATGTGACTAAAAATCATTTATTTATTTATTTTTGTGGTGTTAATTTTATTTAATAATTTCATGTTACTTTTTGTGACAGAAGAATATAGGTGAAGATGGAAATCGAAATTATAACAATTAGTACATTATTTTTCCACTACTTAGCAGTTTTATTACTTGGTAATATCTTATCTTTATATTCTGTTTCTATAATTTATTATCTCTCTTTTTATAGTTGATTTTTTCTTATCGTAATGATATATTAGTTGCTACCTTTTGTAGATGGGACTCAATTGATTAGATGTCAAGAAATTAATTCCTCGATGTTATGGTAGGATGATGGGTTTAGATCTTTGAATGAGCATTGTTTAATAGTTTTGGTGAACACTATTATTAGTAGTCATTTATTACAGAATAACTACAAAATAGTGTTATAAACACTATAAATATTACTGCAGTAATACATAAATGTATAGTTCATACTATCTTATATATTTATTAGTTTATATATGCTAAACATAGTCAAACATGATTATATCATGTTTTGTTATTGTTTTTGAAAATTGTTTGTTTTTCATAGTTATCTTTCTCATGTTTCATTATATCATTTAATTTTATCATGCATAGAAGACGGAGAGTAATGGTGGACGCATGAAATTTCATTCTGTATTTTATTCTTTATTGATTTGATTATTTATATTATTATATTGGTTGGTAATCGATTTGTTTGTTATATTGATTCATCCAGTGTTAACAAGTGTTGGATATAGTCATTTTAGTTTTGGTAAAATGTACATGCTTTTTAAGAAAATCACACATATACATGATGCTCTTTAGAATTATACTTTCGAATGATAAAATTTTATCGGTTTATCTACCCGTACAATGCACGGGTGCAAATACTAGTATATACTCCCTCCGTCCCATAAAGATATTCCCCGTTTCCTTTTATATCCGTCCCAAATTATATTTCTCTTTCCTTAATTAAATTTTTAGTTTTCTAATATACCCTTATTTATGGTGTATGAAAATCAACAATAAAGAAGAAATAAAATGAAATATTAAGTAAACTAAAGGATATATTAAAAAATATATTCTTAAATGGTACATTTCCAATAACATTAATTAAGTTTTCTTAATCTGTGTTAAAAACCAAAGGGGAATATCTTTGTGGGACAGAAGGAGCATATAATACGAATGTAGCCATTTCTTCTTTCTAAATCTACCGGATTTTTGTGGTAAAATTAATTATTTTTTATTTAATTGACCTTAATATTAATCATATATATATATATATAATATACAATTTAATATGAAAATAGTTGCCTAATTCATTTTCCGGCCAATTTCGTCTTTATAAATTTGTCTGATTTATCTGAACTGTCCAATTTCTATGATCTCTATCGTCGATTTTTTTGTTGGTATTTTTATCGTCAAATTAATTAATTGCTATTTAATTAATTTTAGTCTTAATATTATCTGTATATAAACATTGAGGGATATTCAGAGCATTGAGATTGCTAATGAAACTTCCAAAATCTAGATCAGTCGAAATTTTCCAAGAGGACAATATTACCACCTCAGAACTAGTGTTTATGCTATGAATTACTTTTCTACGGGTGTAGGAAACTTTCCTGTATACTATTCCCGCTTGAATTTTCACGTAGAACAACATTTTGAGTGTCCATAATTGACTATTCACAACTCTCAAAACTAGATCAGAGAATTCAAAATTTGGGGTAAGAAAAACACTTTTCTAACGCCTTTTAATTTTCAACCCAATGTTTAATTTGGGTGGAGAATAGTATTTGCAGACTAATTTTTTAGAAAGTAGAATTTACAAAGTATTATATTGCATACTAGTTGCTTACCTCAAATTTTGGGAAATATGAAATTTAGGGGTGTGCGTTCGGGTTTTGAAAGGCCCAAAACCAGACCGATTATTTTCAGTTCGGTTCGGTCCGGTCCGGTCCGATTTAGGGCTTGTAAATGGTAAGCCCATTCGGTTTCGATCTTAGTCCGGGTTCAGGTAATTGTTCGGGACTTTTCGGGTTTTTTTTGGGTTTCTAATTTTCCAAATGTTTAAATATAAGAAAGAAACAAACTTAATATATGCATGACAAATCAATGTTTATTTTCAAATATAAAAGTGAAGAAATTCTAGAAGTACACGAGAGACTTTTTTATTATGTCTTTTAGCTAGAAAATCAATATTCTAAACTGTTATTACTCTCCAATTTATCTTTTTTCTCTATCTAATTATTATCACATCGATTACTCAGTCATTTCATTTCATTTAACTTCAAATCTATGTCATACAAGAGCGACTACAAAACTAATCAACTCACTACACAGTACTATAACTATTCAAGTAACTATCTCTTTTCCCTATTTTTATGAAATGTAAAGATATGTAACTTGATCTTAAAAATAAACATATCACTCTCTTTGGATTATGTTTCACGAATGTCTTATACTTAAACTCTTTTACCTTTTTCTAGCATGTGTCGAAGCCGAGATTAGAAGACAGAGCAAACTACAAAATATTGACTTATACTTTTCGGGCTTTTCAGGTTTTTTTGGGGCTTTATATCAAAGCCCAGGACTGGACAGGGCTTCGGGTTTCAAGCCCAAACTTTATTTTTTAAAGTTAAAGCCCAAACGAAAACCAGAGGTTTTGGTCTGGTCCCGGTTCAGGCCTATCGTACTCAGTCTTTTTGCACAGTCCTAATGAAATTGTTCACTTTGGTACCCATCTCAACTATCATGTAAATTTTCTTATCATTTAATTTTCTTTTTAAATATTTACCCTTATTTTAGTTTAATTTTTTTCCCCACACAGGTAGTTGTAAGTTGTACGTAGTTAGGTAGTAATTTTTTTTGAAAGAAGAGTTATGAAGTAATCATTGATAATAATTACAAATAAAAAAAATTCAGTTAATTAAAGTACGTGCCAACTAAAGAGTAGTGAATTATCTGTGAAATATTTACAACCTAGGGATGTTTTTCCCCCCTTTTCTTTTGTTTTCAAATTTCTTCTTTGCTAACCATTTATACTTTAAACTGAGCTGCAACTTGTGGATACCCCTTTTGTGCGATCTTTCTTTTATTTTTCAATTGGAACATCTACTAAATTAATTTGTCTTAAAAACCTAACTCCTTCTTTGCACCTAACTCCTCCTTTTCCTTTTGGTAAACAAACTATATAGCTGCCATATCTTATACTCCCTCCGTCCTAAAAAGATAGTCTACTATTCTATTTTTGTCTGTCCCAGAAATATAATCCACTTACTATATTGAGCATGTGTTTAATTTTTCATTTCCATATGTTTCCGTAATTAATTATTGTTATTGAACTACTTATACATTGAAAGTATTTTAAACAATTAATGAGATATAACAGTATATGTGAAAAAATAAGATAAAATTTAATATTTTAAATATTAGATATCGTTTCTTAATCTATGTAAAAATATTTACTAGACTATCTTTGTGGAATAGAGAGGAAGTATATTCTTTTCAATAGTCTCCGTCATGGGTCCAAGGTCCATATAGTTGAGTCAGGCATGTCTAACGGTGGAATTTAATTAATTGGCTCAATTATTATAGATTTCCAAAAACCTAGTAGGACTAGGATTCTTCTGTATAGCCTGCTGATTTAGTATTATAAATATGCAATATATGAGGCCAACGGATGAAATTCAAGTCATCTCAAAGTCTTTGTCTTTGCATATCAGCCGGGGAAGTCAAGAACTAATAAAAGTCAATATTCCAACCTTGTGCCGGAGAATTTGGACGTCTATGGTAGAATAATTCATCCTACAAGAAAAAAATTGACACTGATGAGAGTTTCTCCAATGGGGTCTAATTTTGGATGTTGAATATTGGACCAATTATTATCGAGCTTATTGTTGACGTGTGATTATGATAACAATTAGGATTTTGTCCTCTTTGAGGACCACGCTCTTGTGGGGTGATCCATTCAACGTTTTGTAAATTCTTTTGACAGAATCACGTATTATGCCCATGTGTTATCACAGATCACCCTTAAAACCATAAGGCTCATAAGGTGAAGGTTTAGACACCGATCCCCACTAGGTCATCCTTAAAATCATAATGCTCATGAGGTCAAGGTTTGGAGATCGATCCCTAGGGGGTGCGATTCATTCAAGGGATTTACAAAACTTTGAGGGGGACCATCTATAAGAGCGTGCTCTCCAAAGAGGACAGAATCGTCCCAAAAAAACACGTCAACACTTATTATCATGTTCTTTTATTGTTCACGCTTCCACCCGTATCACTATTATTATGGTTTACACTTTCGAGCTACCAACTATACATTTCGTATATATATAATTCAGTATTTTTTATGGTCGTGTTTGTAACTTAACTCCACCGAGTAACTTAATTTTTGTTTATTTTCGATTATTATTTATTACTTAATTACAAATTTACTGTTGGCTGAAAAAATTAAATTAGAATAAGTGTAAATATATGAAAAGACTAAAATGAGGACTAAATAAAAAGGACATTTTCATATTTATATGATTCCCTAAATCTGAGGCAAGAAACTAGAGTGGACAATTTCAACTGAAAATTTGCAGTCAAGAAGAGAGATACGTTACACATGGTTTTTCTTACCCCGAACTTGCGTTGGGTTGATATCCCTTTTACTTCATTTTTTTTTTTGAAGGTCCCTTTTACTTCTTAATGAGTATCCATTGTGGTCTAAATTTGTTGATATAACCTGTTATGGCGATTGGGTAGCAAAAGCCATTTGCATTCTGGTATATCCTCCGTCGGACAATGCAAAGCTTGATTTTTGTTTTGTAAAAGCACTTCCTTTGCCAAAATCACAGTGCACATACTATCTCATGTAGGTAGTAAGGAGGCTTTTCTTTTCAATGTGGTCAGAATTTTGAGGTTACCAAGGGATTTAATTTTCTCCTTGCCATATGAGACGATTTAACTATTATTATTTTTAATATTTTGGTGTTCACATATCATCTTATCTGGATCTTCCTCCAATTTAATAGTGGATAGATTCCAATTTGGTAGATGAAACAGTTTACCAATTTAATGGTAAGATTCTTTTCTAATTTTCTAATTATAGATTTCTTGAGATATTTTACCAACTTTGCAGTTTACTTATTATTTCTTTTATTTGCAGAGGTTCCGATGTTGAGCCTCATGATGGTGACGAAGGTCCTCGGGCCTTCTTATTAGATTTGGTTTTTATTTTATGTAGGAAATCAGTCTTTTGCTTTATTGGTTTAGTTGTGGTGTAACAAAACAACATATCTTTTGTTTGAAACTCGGAAAACAATGAAATTATCTTTTGTTGGGGGATATTCAGTGTATTATGCCAATATCTTTTCCTTCATTAAGGAGTTTAGTAATTACATGGTTCGTATTGTTCTTATACTGTAATCACTATTTTACCTACAGCCACCACACGCTGTTGCAATAGGTTAACGAGGGGGGTGTATGTTGTATATGAAGCTGACTTGTATAGGGATAACTTATTTGTTCCAATAGTTGACTAAAGTCGCGACTATAGATAAAAAGGAGGATTTACATTGCACTCTGTAGGGGCGATGAAACTGCCTCCATAGGTTGAAACTTTGTAGTAGCGACACCTATAGGCCTGACAATGTCGTGGTTGCATTGTTAAAAGGACAGGCTACGGGATCATGAAGTTGGGACGACTTTCTCGCCTCTATAGGCTTATCAACCTATAGCACCCACCTTGTCGCGCCAGTTGCTCAAGATCACCGGTCTGCTGGAACGACCCCTGACCAATGATGTTGGCGCGACGACCCCTGAGCAATGATTTTGTCGCGCCAACAGGTTTACAGATGCAATTTCAGCACCTATAGACGTGATGTCGCTCCAATAGTTATAATGAAAACAAGGCACATATTCACAAACAGGGGACGGAATTAGAAATTTTCAAGCTAGTGGGCTAATAAATTTTTTTTCCGAATACTTTAGCTATACGAGAAAATAACCGTGAGACACAAGAGAGAATACAACCCTAGGAGAGAAGGCCTTTTTTCCCTTTTTTTTTTCTTTTTTTTAAAGATTGTAATTTTAGTTTCTTTGGGTTTCTATTTTGTTATGTGTCATTTTAGTATTGGGTATGATGTGAGCTAACAAACTAGTGGGCTTAAGAAAGAATACTTAGATATGTCAAAATTCTTCAGTTTTTTTTAGAGCCTAGTGTGCTCCTGCCTAGCTGTATCATGGGCTGGATCCGCCCCTATTCACAAATTCACTATGGCTTCCTCTAATTAATTTTCTTCGAACTTTATCCAACGCCATTTCAATATCTTCTTGTTAACTGCTGAAAGTTTTTAAAAAGATTTTGTGAATTTTTCTTGAGAACTTTCTTGTCGGATGTATGTTAATGGATTACTTTGATTTTTATGCTACTTAAGTAGTGACTAGATTAATTCCTAGTAACTTCTTGGAGATTTTAATAGCATTTTTGGGAGGTTTTCTTTCATAAAAGAGAAAAGAAACATCAAACTAATAATAGTTGCTTGAAGTTTTAATTAAATCAGTTATTTTTCTTTGTCTCTTTACTATTATATATAATTAATGAGTAAATGAGTATTATTTTTACAAACTCAAGAACTAGAATGTGGGAAACTATCAAGTTGGACCATGCTATAGGGGCGGATGTATTAATATATAGCCATTGAAAAATAGGTTTTATTTCAACTTTTATTTGTATTCTTTTTTATTATATTTTTATTCTATGTGGATGAATAGTTATGATTTAAATGCCTTAAGAGATTAGAAATTGTGGTTGGCAATAAGTCACATAATGTATTAGAATCATTCCATTACAAAACATGGTGCGGTAAATATTAATACTATTATATTGGTTTCGTTTTCTTAATAAAAGATTTAGATTTGAGGAAATCATCATTTTTGTAAACTCAAAATAAATGCTTTACTTATATTTGGTATGATGGTTTCTTGAGATTTCATTCAATGGTCTAACCTTGAAATGAGCCAAATAAAGAAGTCATAACACATGATGATGTAACAATATATGTGTGTGTGTGTGTGTATATATATATATATTCTCAAATAGTTGTTGAGAAAAATGAAGATAAATGATTGTGGATTGAGACTTTTCTTTTCCTACTTAGATTATGTACAAAATAATGTTCTTACTTGTGTACAATAGGAAGACGAATCTCGATGAGATGGATGATTCAATTTAGATGAATAGATAGAATTGACTATAATAAATTTATCTTTAAATAATCTGTAATGACGTCTTCCAATAAGATTATGAACAAGTCATTTTCTCTTACAATACAATTATTAAATAACAATCGAAAACTAAAATCCTTGAACTTACTAAAATTTTGTAAGTCTTCCTTTGTAATAATTGAATAGTATCTCTATGATTCTATCCTACTCTGAATAAAATAAAAAATATTCATTGTACTAACGTAAACCACGAGCATTGCACGTGTTCTTAATTATAGTCATATGAAATGAGAAATATTTTGAGCTGATTCTATAATTGCTAATTTAAAATTATTTCATTAATATAATTTTATTTTATTAATTAATTGAAAAAAATTTTCAACCACTATTTAGTAAATTCATACAGTGAAAATCCTTTAGAGTTGTTTACTCTAGTCAAATGTGCAAAGCAAAGACTTCTCAGTACTTTTGAAGAAGACTTTCCAATATTAGTATTTTTTTTCTCCATGGCAGCCGGGTGTGATATAGAAAGGCAAAGACTCTTGATCTGAATGTGCCCCAGTGGCCTTATATATACTGCAAATTTTGGATAGATTTTACCAGCAAAACTAGCACACAACTGATATTGGCATTTTTGCGCAAAATTCCTTTTGAGTTAAATACTAGGTTGCATGGAAACGGAAACGGGACACGAACCGGGACACTTAACGGACACGGGGAAACAAGATTTTGAAAAATGTAGGACACGAAACGCTACGGAAATGTTATGTAGTAATTGTTAGTTTTTTTTTTTTATATAATTTCAATATTCAACCTCAAAATTCAAGCAAAAAAAAACAAAAAGATATGCAACCTGAAAATTTAACTAATGCAAAATTTATAAATCGAAATCATAATATTAAAATCTAATGTAATTTCCTTTCCTGGCATTCCGTAAGCAATTTAGCTAATGTTTAAAAGCCACTATGATTGAAATTATAGTATATAATTGAAATCATCCCGTCAGCAATTTAGCTAATATTCGGATATAATTGAAATCATAACTAATTACCTCGAGTCCCAGCAGAAGTAGCGAAGTTAGTGTGCCAATGTTGGAGCTGTCCCAAACGTTCAACGTTTGCAACTTAGAACTAGGTTAATTCTTAGACTTCTTTTTCAATAAGAAATTTAATTAATTTAGTTTAAGTTAATTTAAATGTTTATTTTATATTAAAACGTTAATGAAATTACTATCTATAATTTTTTTAACATGACTATAATTAAAATTTCCTTTTCTTAAAAATAAAAATCTGAATTTTTTGTCATCAAGTTTCCTAAAAGTTTCCGTAAATTGTCCATAAAGTTTCCATAGAGTTTCTGAATTTTATTAAAAATTAGGAAACTTTTTAAGAGTTTCCGAAACGTTTCCGAAGAGTTTCCAGAGAGTTTCGGTTTCCAAAACGTTTCCGACACGAAACGCTAGCTTTTTTAGAGTTTCCGTGCTTCATAGGTTAAATATGTTAAACAACCAAATTCTTGTACTTCCTATTTTTCAATCCATATTCTTAACGATAACCTTTCTTCCCCGTTTTGGATTTAGTGTAGAAACATACACCATTACCCGATATATTGTGATAAAAGATCCTGATACCTCATCATCTAGTGGAAAAATATTCAAATTGTGATTCCTTTCTCCTAACAATACCACCAAGAGGCAAGAACCGTTATTTGGGTATTTCTTACACCTTCTCTGAATCAACTGTTGTATGGGCTCCAACAGGGGCAGACGAATTCCTGATTCTTCTAGCACTGTAATGATAATGTGGGATGGGAATATTGTACTCATGAAGGGCAAAGGGGAAATTTTTTGGTCATCAAAAGTTACAACCTTTTTCGGTTAATGCCAGTGCCTAACTTTTGGGCACTGGAAATCTTGTTCTTCAGAACAATTCAAGTGGTAATAGTATATGGGAGAGTTTCCTACATCCGTCGGACTTTTTTTTTTTGCCAACTCAAAAAGTAACTCACAACTTGAATACAAGTTATAGGGTGGTAATATCCTATAGGAAAAGTTCGACTAATCTAGATATCGGTAGTTTCTGTAATATCTCGTAAAATCTTAAAAACAAATTAAGCAGTGTGCTCGTTATTTTGACAATGATAAGGGAATTACTTGAATTGCAACAATTGTAAGGTTACAAGATTGTTACTCAAATAAATGCCAAGAATTAGAATATGATTATTGACAATGTGATCGTTATTTTGACGATGATTGAATAACCACTTGAGTTGCCACAAAATTCAAAGATTGTTACTCGAGTAATGCCTAAAAATAAGAACACAGTTATTGGTTAGTATGTCTCGAAGTATAACCACTTAATTGTAAAACCACATTAAGTAGAAGGACCTCAAGTAACATAAATCAAAGTACAATGACTTAATTATAAGACAATACAAGGTATGAGGATTTCTTGTGCAATAAACGAGTGGACAATGTTTAGCCACATTGCCTTCTAAAATATATGGTGCCAATTATGCCACTTGTCTTGTTATGATTGGTGGAACTCAAAGACTAACTAAAAACAACTAAATTTAACAACTATAAATAGGGGGAGTGAATGTGAAGATTTCACAAAACTTCAGCCATCTTATCCCCTATTTTCCTTTCTCTCATTTGCTCTCTCTCCACATTCATATCTGTTTTTAAAAAAGGCCAATTGTCTCACTTCTTATTGATAAATGTCAAGTTCTGCATACATATAAAGGAATCTTTGTAAAAATCAAACTAAAGATATGAGTAACTAATGTTTTGATTCTCTTTCAAGCATTCTTGAAGTTTCCATAAGATGAACATGGATTTTGATGTATTTTTAAGTAAAGCAAAATTGATATATTGTATTTAAATCACTATTTAATGCTCTACACGTCTTGTTATGCTATGTGGCTTACTATGCAGTATTTCTCTATGCTAGGAGCTGAGTAATGATACCGAGGTGGATAATAAATAGCATGGTGGCATGTCTTTGTGATTTCTTTGTAGTCTATGTGGAAATTCTGGTAGAGGTCAACCGGGATTTGATTTTGGATCCACTTAAATGAATTAATATAAATCTTTTGCATATCATAGGTAGTAGCTAGTTTAACTAGTGATATGGCCCGCTTGTGCATTCAAAAGTTTTGTACATTCAAGGATTTTCTTGAATTTGTGGTTAAATGGAATTTTTTAAGCTAAAAGTGAATCAAAGGATTTTGTTACTCACTGAGTACTCTGTACTCACTCTTCTTTCTACAATTTTCTAGATGATTGAATGGATGATATTTGAGAAGCAAGCTATGAATTGGAGCATGTCTGCAATCAGGAGTAGAGTTTGGCATGTAGTGGAAACTGAACTTTGGAGCTTAAGTAAAGTATGTCTACCTTTGTATGTGATAGATATGCATATAAAGCACATAGATAAATGATATATATATATCTCTGTGTGTGTGTGTGCGTGTATCTATGGCTTATAATGTGAAAGATAAAATGAATATGTAATGCGTAGAGGCCGAGGTTTCATTGTAAAGGTTTTTCAATCACTTGATTCGGCTAGTTAGTAAAATATACCTATTAAAGTTATATGAGGTATTCTTTGAATCTTATTGCTAATCTGGGTTTAATTGTGCAATGTATTTAAATAGGAAGTGCAAACAAAGTAGGAAACAAAGCTTTTTATGTTATTTACGTTTTATTGAAACCCTAGCTGTAATGATGGAAAAGCGTTTTTGCATGGAAAACAAATGAAGAAATAAGAAACCGATTCTAATTCTTGATGTTGATAATGGCAAGAATGACTTATAAGTATTTCCAAATTTAAAAGGAAATTCAGTAATCCGTTATAAGGGTGTTTCGGCTTTCCTAACTCAAAGAAGAATTTATGAAGCTATGTAATAGCGTCATAATAATTCCTTAAGAGTATTAGAAATCACTTGAAGGGATTTGCCTTCTAGAATATTAAATCATCTAAAGACAAGTACAAATTGTTCATTTGTATGTCCCGTCCCGATTATTTGGATAAAAGCTTTTGCTAAATAATAAGTTAGCTAATAAAAAGACATTAATAGCGGGAGCGTGACAGTTTCACTAGGGAGCTCCAAGCTTTGAATATCCCTCAATGGGAGCCGTCTACATTGGCGAAGTGGTCCATGAAATGGAGAATTTTTTATTGGTCTTCAAGAGTCTTACTCTACTGTATTCGCAATTAACGACACCGTCACTAATGATCATCCAGGAACTTTTAGTTACATGGTGCCTAATAGAAACCTCTTTGTGAAAGTTAAGTTGAATTATGAAGGGAGCTTTATATTGACATGGTGGAATGCTCTAAGACAAAGTGATGTTCGGGTGAATGAGAAATTGTGTATCAAATTTTATCATAAGAAAAAAGTTTAAGTGTTAGATTAAATAAATGAGAAAGATAGTATTCCAATGACTTGTTTAAATATATTTATATAATTGTAATGTGTAAATTGTGTAGCTGAGAAGTTCTCTCTTGCACGTGGCCGTCGGTGTGTGTAAATCACGGATAAAAAATACATTTTGGACTACTGATCTTGTGTACGAGTTTGTCTTCCATACACGAATACTGGACTGGAAGTAGGCACCTAATCAAACCGAGTTTTGCTAAAATAAGCTACTTTTTGTGATAGTGTTCAAGCACTATTTTGGTTTGTCTAGGTAGGCACTTCGCAACATTGTTCCTCCAAGTTTAGACTATTGTATCGTGGGAAATTGACATCCAACGTGTTGGGGATGAATCGGTTTTAAGGACACTGTACCTAACACAAGCATCAGTTCTTTGTTTCTTATTCTACCCATTTATGTTTTCCTGTTGTTTCCTTACTCAAACGTACATATCGCTAACAACCTTTAATTTCATGATGATGCCTCGTCGTACATAGTTTCTCGGGTTATAAGAATTGTACAACATTTCTACAGTCAGTGTTTATGTTTCATTAATCTTGGCAATATTGTATAATATGATATAAGCACTAAATTCAGTTTCTAAAAACTTGTCAGGAATAAATTGAGCTTTTGTAAGGCCTGAAAATGCAAAGACTTCTTAATTAATGCTATAGAATATTTTTAGACAAGTGTAGTCATAACTCCTGATTATTACACATAATATAGTTTTACAACTAGGAAAAATGTGAGAATAGTTTGAACTAGTGTGCGACGTATTTTAGCAAAAGATTGTGAGCAAGTGTCCTAGATCAGCGACCATCAAGCATTGTAAGAGTGTGATCATTAATGGAAACTCCTATTTGAGAAGATGCCACGTGAGAACAGTTCCATTCCTCGGCAAATACTGGTTTCTTTGGGAGAGGCAAATTGACAATATCTTTACTCAACATTGCGCACACTGTTGAAATTGCAGGCCGGTCTTGAGGAAATTTTTGTGTACACAGTAGGGCAATGTGAATACATTTCACCATCTCCTTCTCGAACTCTGGTTTGAATATTGTTTGATCAATAAAGGCTGAACCATTATCTTCGTTCCATAGTTTCCACGCCTGATAATTACGACATCACACTGTGTCAGAGAACGTTGCAAATTAATTTAAAGAAAAATTACACATGGTGAATTTCTAGTAGCTTACACATTTCAAAAGGCTCACAGACTGCTCTTTATTATTGTAGACATCGGCATTCTTTTTTCCACTCAAAATTTCTAACATTAAAACTCCGAGACTATAGACATCTGATTTTTCAGAGAATCTTCCTTCCATTGCATATTCAGGCGCCATGTATCCACTGCACCAGTACGATATATAGATCATGTAAGTTTGAACAAATATCAAAAGTGTTATGAAAACAGATTGTCAATTCAAACATTTTCTTACTAGGTTCCAACAAGACGGCTAGTGTTGGCATGATCTTGGTTGACTCCAAATATTCTTGCCATTCCAAAGTCTGAAATCTTTGGATTCCAATCTTTATCGAGTAATACATTATTTGGTTTCAGGTCTCTGTGAATTATCTTTAATATAGAATCCCTATGAAGATAAAGGAGGCCAAGGACAATGCCTTCGATGATTTTGAAACGTTTCTTCCAATCAAGAATCTTTTGTGATAAATGTGAAGGACCTATAGAAAAGAACATATATTATATAAGAAAATATATATATGTGTGTAAGTTTTTTGTAACAAAAGATAAAATGAGTGATTCACTTAAACTAACCAAAGAGAGACACGTCTAAACTTTTATTCGGCATATATTCATAAACAAGAATTTTCTCTTCTTTCTCAACACAGCATCCAAGTAATCTGACAAGATTCCGATGTTGAAGTTTTGAAATAACAGACACCTCATTTATAAATTGTTCCATTCCTTGACCGGATGTTTTTGAAAGCCTCTTCACAGCAATTTCTTTACCATTTGCCAATTTTCCCTACGAAAAAAAATAATGCAGTTAAGTTACAACACAAGCGGATTCCGCATAACACATTATTGCACTATGGCCACCCAAAACTACCTTGTAAACACAACCAAAACCACCTTTCCCAAGCATATCATCCTCGTTGAATTGGTCTGTGGCATTTGCAAGTGTCTTAAATGTGAATAATGGTAACACTTCCAAATTAACTTCATCTGAGTCGCCTATTTCGGCTTCATACAACTTTGTTTCTACTTGTCCTCTTGCTCCTAATTTCACAGCTAAAATAGTCAATTTTTAAGTAATAGACACATATGGATGGGACATCAGTAGCCAAGCCAAAATAAAATACCCATAGAATATTACCTTTTCTCCTTCCTATCAAACACCACCAAAAAATGATTATGCTAATGAAAATGGCAACTGAACCGGCAGCAACTGGAATTATAACAACGACAAGTTTTTTGTCTTTGTTTTCATCTAAAAGAAACAAATACCATATGACCTTTGTTAATCCAGGCTAGGGAAGTCTTAAAATATTAAAGTATTAACTGGAAAGTAAAATTTACCTAATTCAGAATATGCTAGTCGAACATAAAGATCTACACCAGCGTTGGAAAATTGCTGCATGTCTATCAAGTCTTTGGACCAGAACATACAACCAAGGTTCATATCATGTGCATAGGCTATGCAAGAACAATTCTTCAAGCAAAGACTTTTACATTCATCTATAGGTCTAGAAGGCCCCTGCTTGGGAAAGTCGGGCACTTTCATGAATGGTAGCCTCAAGAAGCGGTCTTTTTTGCCTTTACTAGTGGCAATACTATTTTTTCCACAAGCCAATTCTTTTCTTCTGACACATCCGCCAGTCCATATTCTTCTTTGCCATTCCTTTGAATGCTTTGGTTCAAACCCTTTGATACAAGAACAAATAGGCGAACTCTTTGCATTACAGCTACCAAATGGTCCGCAAGTCCCATAAACATCGCATTCATTTTTTAGAGCCAACCATGCAATATCCCACAGCTGTGCCTTAGCATTCCACCACGAGGTAAAAAGGCTACCTGTAGAATTCAAATTAGATTTCACAAACAAGTTGCCCGTCGGCTTTGGCACAATGAAACTAGAAATTCCTGTAGAATCATTTACGAAGGTGTATTTATCCACGCAAACAGCACCTGCGTACTCCTCTGGTACACCCATAAAAATCTCTCCATTCCATGGACCACTTCGCCAATGTGGATGACTCCAATTCCATATAAACATTTGAGGGATGCCCAGAGCGTCGAGACCGCAAGTGTAACTCCCAAAATCTGGATCTGTTGGACTTTTCCAAGAGGATATTACCACCTTATAACCGGTGTTTATGTTGTGAATTACTTTTGCAGTTGGAAGAAAAATATCACATGGGTGTAGGAAACTCTCCCATATGCTATTCCCACTTGAATTTTCTCGTAGAATAAGATTTCCAGTGTCCATAAGTTGGGCACTAGCATTAACTAAAGAGGTTGCAATATTTGATGACCAAAATAATTTCCCTTTCC
>CAVNYN010213001.1:0-18274 GCA_963692815.1 Nyctanthes arbor-tristis
GAGCTGGCGTAGCCTTATGTTTTTCTCTTCCTCTTGTAGTGAAACTGGCGCAACATGTGCAATGAAAGAAGTTGAAATGATTCCTGACGACCCTAAATGTGCAGATTGTGTGAAACAGTTGAAACAGGTTTTTCTCTGAAATCCTTAAATGTGTTATCGTATTTTGATACTTGCCATGCTCCATTTTGTGTTGTTCCAATTATGTTGGTCAGTGTAAGTACACACTGAAGTGGAAAACCTCGGAAACTGTGTTGATTGCAACACACATAAAAACTTGGAATCATAGTGCATCAAGAAAACATTTGATTTTGTGTGCCTTCCTATTTCAGGAGATAAGATTTCTTGAGGAGTTGAAGCATCCGAACATTGTACAATATTATGGGTGTGAAGAAGTATGGTTCTTTTTCACGTGTAGCCTCCACTTGGTTTTTGTTTTTCTTTTCCATTTCTATAATTACTATCAAGGTTACTCATGCGCGACGCTATACTTCCACAAAAATACTGATAGACAAAATACTAAATTGTTGTAGATTGAGGATCGTTTTTGCATATATTTGGAGTATGTCCACCCCGGGTCTATTAACAAGTATGTCAGCGAACATTGTGGAGCTATGACTGAGAGCATAGTTCGCAATTTCACTCGTCACATTTTGTCAGGGTTGGCATACTTGCACAGCAAGCAGACAATACACAGGTGAAATTCATGCCTGGTTAAAAGGGATTATCTTAGCTTCCATTTTCATGTGAAAGTATATTCTATCAATTGATAGAATAATACGAATAACTAATATTCTTGTGTTCTCTTTAGACTTTCACGTTGAAAGATTCAGAGTTTAAAATAGCTGATTGATGTATGGTAAAGTTCAACAATTATGAAGTCCTATTTACATATAAAGCTTTGGTGATTCATTATAAAACAGAGACATTAAAGGAGCGAATTTACTTGTCAATGCATCTGGTGTTGTCAAGCTTGCTGACTTCGGATTGGCGAAACATGTGAGTGTTGAAACTTACTATACCAATATATTACATGAATATTCTTGCATCTCTTTCCTCACGGTTTAAACCTAATTGGTGCTTCTTCAACCTTTAGTTCTAGTTTCAGTGCTTTCCAGTCTTTATGTTTTGATTTTGTTGAGGCATATATTTCTATCTTCAGTAATTCCAAATCTATTTCACAAAATGCACAGAATTTATTTATTGTTCAAATATTTAGACTAATTTAGGTAAAACTGCAACTTGCAACTGAGACATTCTTATAAATGGAATTGAACTAAGGTCTTGACTTTTTCAACGGATTTGGATGAATGACTGCCTTTATAAATCCTATTTGAGTTATTTTAGCTTTCACATTCGGTACACTAATCCTGTTTTCCCACTTTTTTCTTACTAGTTCAACGGAAATGCTATTGATCTTTCATTAAAGGGCACTCCACATTGGATGGCTCCAGAGGTATCTTGGCTGGAGTTCTTTTAAGCACCTACTTGCAGCCTGAATACCTTATATATTTGTCAAGTATTTATTCTTTTAATTTGTGCAGGTACTGCAAGCTGTGATGAGGAACGATTCTAATCCAGAGCTGGCCTTCGGTGTTGACATATGGAGCGTGGGTTGTACAGTTATCGAGATGCTGACGGGGAAGCCTCCTTGGAGTGAGAAAACAGGGGTAAGTGTGTGGATTGACTTCATCATTCCTGGTGTACTTCTGCCGAAGTTCATCCATTAGGCCTACCCCTGTCATACCCTCTTTTAGAACATCCATTTTAATGTTAACATAAGAGAATATGATGTTTTTTTTTATTCGTTATCTCTGTCTACTTTCTTTTCATTTAAATTTCAAACAAAGTGATTTTAATGACTGTTTAGTTAAAATCTATCTGTTTGGCATCAGGTGCAAGCCATGTTCAGTGTATTGAACAGAACGCCACCTATACCAGAAACATTGTCTAATGAAGGGAAGGATTTCCTCAGACAGTGCTTTCAGAGAAGGCCTGAAGACCGACCTTCGGCTATTAGGTTGCTTGAACACCCTTTCTTACGAAGTTCACAAGACCAAAATGTTGACAGTTTTGTGCAACAATTTTCTGGAATGAAATTACTAGTGAGTATCAATTCACATTAGCTTGGATCCCTGATTGCATTGCCTTAATGCCTTCTTTAGTTTCTCTAATCTCGTTCTGTCCCTGGAGACTAGAAGAAGTGGTTACTTGTCTCATATGAATTTTTAGTTATTCAAATGTTAATTGGTTGGACATAAAAAATGATCATTTTTGCTTTTCAGGACACACCACACTGCCCAAGTGAGCGGCATAAGGGAAAAAAGGATGTGGCACCACATTCATCGGGTTCAAGGATCCTGCACGGGAAACTTACACCGAATTCGTATGTCCTCATATTTTCCTTCCCTGATGCGGCATCTATAGTTGTCGACTGATTTTGTTGTCTGTTTTATAATTTTTTCAGTTCCAGTGACACAAGTTCACAATCTTATCTGGAATCATCAGGCCACATGAAAAGATTTATGCACTCCCCTCGATCTACACTTGACGTTCTTCCTTATGTTGCTTCACCAGATCGCATTCGTGGCTCATATAGTACTAGCCCTCCAAATAATTTGTTCTCAGGACCTGGAATAAACACCCCTTATGCCATGTTGAGGACGCATGGACGAGACCTCCAACTCGATTAAGACTGGGTGAAAGAAACCAAAGAGAGAGAGAGAGAGAGAGAGAGAGAGAGAGGCAAAAAGGAAAAATGTATTTTGAACGGGCGGGAGTACTTGACTTTTTTCTCCTTAAAATCTGCTTCAAGTTCTATTCTTAACACGTGGGTTTCTATGTTGTGTTATTTTTCTACAGACCCGGTGTGATTATGCACGTCGTTAGGTTCACATGTGCCATTCTTTATTCTTGTCTCAGCTCTAGCAGAATGTCAGGCAAGAAATACCACTGTTAATGGACGTACTTTGATCATGGATGTGATCAATTTAGATCGGCTTCTCGTTATGTAATACAGTTGATCATGTAAAATATACGAGTTTTTGTCTTCTTTCTGAAATGAACCGTTTGGAGCCAAACTTCTGCGGGAATTTCTTACTGAAGATTTACGTTCTCATCTGTTAACATATTCCTTTGGAGTCAGAATCTGATTCCCAAAGCTGGCTCTGTTTAGACTTATAAAAGTACTGATGTTTGTATCGGACTCGGTAATTTTCCAGGGAAACAGGTTTTATGTTCACTGTACATTGAGCTAGTCATGAAAAAATTCTTTCATGTGTCAGCATTTCTTACTCATACCGGTGCAGGTCTCTTGTATATTATTGAAATTATTAACTAATAATATTAACATATATATTAGCAGTCTTTTGTGTACATTTTGGGCTGAGGTGGACCCCACAGAGAGACCTTTTTGGTTAGACTTCTATTGCCAAGAATGGGGTGTTTGGGGGCAAAAAGGCAAGGGTTTTTAAACCAACCATAAACTACCTGGTCATATGATTTTGTTCACTCATACGCTGGGAGTGGGGTTACACAGTTCATTTTTAATGTGATTTACACATGATCAGACGTTGGTGGTGTAACTGCACTCACAGTAGGTGAGTGAAACAGACTCTTATGTCCTTTATCACTGAATTGATTTATAATATATTTTGAAATTTGAATTTTTGAGACACTTGTTTTAATTTTATTAGTTAAATTTTGTTGAAAAGTGAAAATTTGTTATTTGATGTGATTGACGTGTGAAGTGTCAATGAGAGAAAATAACAAGTGTTTCAAAAATTAAAAATTCAAAATGTATTATAAACGAATGGAAAATTCTAGTTAGACAAAAAAGTGACAAAATTGATATATGAATTATGTAAAAGTGTTGATGTAAAAGTGATATGATGTGTTGAAAAATAAAATTGTGTCATATATCAATTTTATTAAATTTTTTTTGTTTGAATATTTGTTCAAATAGTACAACTCTAAACTAATTGACCCAAAAAAAAAAAAGCCCTAGAAAATGACAAAAAAAGGGCAAATGATTAAATAATTATAATGATAAATAATGATACCACATATGGTAATAACTTGTCAGCAAATTTATGATTGCGGTTCACAGTCTCTTGCTGAAAACTGACGCATGGTGGATGATTTGGTATTCATGGCAGTTATGCCATAACCGGTGTTATGAGCCCAGTAATGATTTCCCGCAAAACACATATAGTGATGAATTATTAGAACAATTGTTTAAGTCTTTAGAATATGATTAGTGTTGAGAGTAAAAACTCAAATTTAAGTTTTTACTCCCAACAAAATCAAATTATGTATGGAAAAGGGGGAAAAGCCATTTGTGTTTTTTTTTTTTTGGGGGGGGGGCGGTGTAAAAGCGGGGCTAAATTTAGCCCCCTTTTTTTACCTTTTTCCGCCCACTTCATTCCTTAAAATAATATATAATTAATTTTAAAAAATTGAATATAAATTGTATGACAAAAAAATAATGACAAAATAATGTGTAAAAAAATTTTAAAAAATAAACAAAATCTTTTAATATGCCCCCACGCTTTTCCCCTACCCATTATTTAGAAATAGGCTTTTTTCCCCAAATTTTTTCCTTTGGCTTTTTTCCCTTGGCTTTTTCCCCTAATGTTAATCTTGCTCTCATATACAGGAACCTACCGTGTGTAGTTTTCTTATAATCTCTCGTTATGCATACGTATAGTAAGATAGTCCCGCTATACATATGACAGGAAATCATTTTTAATCATAAGCCAATTAGCAAACTAATTCCATTTCAAAATTAACATAGATTTTAAAAGTCAATTTTGAAATAGACTAATTGGTACTATCTACTCCCAATTTGTCATGTTTTTGCATTTTTTGTTCCTTATAAAGTGACATTTTACTCTCAGTTCTATCCCTTTCAATTAAAAATGGCTATAATACCATCTATTTGCTAACTAAAAGAATTAGTAGATTAAAAATGTATATAAATAAAATAAAAATGTGATTTACTTGCTTACTAAAAAAGTTAAATCAAATAAAATTCAAAGTAAAAAAAAAGAAAAACCAATACTGAAAAACTCATATATGAAGTATTATTATGACACCCATATGTCCCAAATGAGACATTGAGTATTTAGGCGCTATAATAATACCCACATATTGATAAGTTTCTTTATTTATTTATTTTTATTACTTATGTGTTTTTATGTTAATTAAAGCTATATGATGTTATAATAATACATTTTTTTTTCAGTTAAAAAGAGTGGATAGCCAAAAAAAGGGAAAAATGAAGGGTAAGAATGCCATTTTTAAAAGTTAAGGATGAAAAGCATAGAAGCATAAAAAGTTGGAGGATAGGGAGTGCTAATTGTACATTTGGTGGGACAGTCTGCCATTGAATTTTTACGTAGGGCCGCATTCAAACGCCTCCACCTACTTTCCCGCTCCCGCGACCCCATAGCATCCAGAGGTTAAATGGACGATGAAACTCCCAAAATTGTCAAAATCTCCGATCTAATTCAGCGTGCTCAGCCCGTCACCGGCGCGTTATCCCTCAGTCGCAGGTCCCAGGTGTCATGCCCCGAGTCCCGCCTACCGTCCAATCGAATTCAGCATCAAGAACCATCCAAGGTGACATCCGGAAACCCTAGCCCCAAAGTTCTAAAACCCCTGAACTACCCCAGCCTTATCATTGGGATCCTAACGCTACCCTCTTGCATGAGCAACGGTTCCACTAACAAATGCAGTTGCTTTCTGTTATCCGATGACTCTGCGTCTGTTTGCTGCGACATTTTGAATTTTGACTCGACAAGTATTGGTAAAAAAATCCGAGTGCTCGCTTGGAGTTTTATTCCTTTAAAGCCTGTACATGGGAGTGGCAAAGGTGATGGGTCTCTGGAAATTATTAGCTGGGATTTTTTGGAAAATTTTAGTGCAAAAAATTCATTTTGTTCCAGTTTTAATTCGTTTAGTATTAGTACGGATTCTCTTATAGATTTTAAAGATAATTTAAATGCTAAGTATTTGGTACTTGGCGTCGTGGAATCCTTGAGCCCTGTTTCTATTATTCCATGTACAACCAGGGAAAATGGTTATAGTAATATTAGTGGCTTTCTTGTAAATGTTTTAATTTGTGAGTGCAAGGTTTGCTCGAAAAACTTGGTATCAGGATTGGGTAATTTGAGCGAGAAGTGCAGGAAAGATCATTGCTTCATTAAGCCAGTGATTATATACTTATGTGTGTCGCCCTCATCATGGCATCCTGTTATCTCTAGATTGGTTGGGGGTATCGCTATGTTTTCAGGGTTGAAGAAGAAGTTAGTGTTTGTAGGCAAAGATCAGTCTCAGCTAATGTACATGACAACAGATAGAGCATCATTGCATATTCCTAAATTGTTTAGGAAATGGAGTTCAACCCATAATTTTAATATAAGAGGGAAGGGTGAATGCGGTGGCTATTATGGAATTGTTACTGGTGTTTACATGCACGGAATGGTTGTTGAGCTGGATCAAAAAGTGATGCTATTGTTAACCGATCAGCAGCTCCCTGTGCCACACAGTCTCAGAGTTGTGGCCATTGTATGTTAATTAGCTAGTCTGCTTCTATTATATTAGTTTTGTGTTTTGAATAGTTATTTGCTTGTGGAAGGGTGAAAGTCCGTAGATTGAGGAGTCGTCAATAATCATCTAAGTATTATCTCTTGACTGATGGTATTTTTCTAGGTATCACTGGAAAATGTTCATTTTGTGAATCCAAAATTTCCTTGGGCTGAGATGGTCATAATTGGCGCTTGCTTTAGGACAAGCATTTGTCTGGAGTCATTCTCCCCGCTGGAAACGGGGTTAGAGTTTTTTCTCCCATTTTAATGCATTACGATGTACTAACTGCATATGTCTCAAGTGATATACTTACTGCAGATGCCACCTGAAATCATATTCGCAGAGCCGACTTCAAAAGTTCATTGATTCCTTGTCCTTTTCAGCCAGATTATGGTAGTAAAGGAACTGATCGTTTATGTAACTCACTTTTCATCATTCCTGATTGATGCACCTGTTTGCATTATTTTGTCTCAGGGTTTTACTTGTCATAGCATGTTTTAGGAAAAAGTTTGCTGGGCTTCTATCTGAGAAGGACATCCTAGGGTCAAAACATGTATGACTGCTTTCATTTTCATTTCAATAATGTTACTTTATTTTTCAGATTCCTCAATCTGTTTACTGTATAAAATTATTCTAAGCTGATATTAGCAATTACACGGTGTTTCCAGAAGGAAGGTTTGGCACAAAAATATACTAACTCATATCTGCAGTTTTCAGAATTTCATTTTCGGGTAACCCTGCTATTTGATCCCAGTTAAGACGATATTGCTGACTCTTTTCAATGTTTTTGTACCTTCACTTATTAAAGTTTCTCTTTCCTAGCATGGAGTATTTGCGGAATTCTGCAAGCATGATTGTTGTTCTAATGCAAGGATGCATGCTATGGTTCCTTAAAACTGGTTTGGCTACTTGATATTTATATCTGAGCTGAGTTATATTAGAAGTATACCAATGATTTTCCTAGTTAAAGATAGCCAATGATCAATGCACGATTCATTTTTGACTATTTGATCTTCAGGTCCCACCAATTTCTAGTTTAATCAGTTATTGTGAGACAATATGGAAGAAGATGCTTTGTGACCAGAAAAATTGTTCAGGATTTGTGGCTAATTTCAATCAGAAAAATCCTCTATCATGCGGTGGGAGTTTTTACGCACAGTCAATCAGAAAAATCTTGCACACTGAAGAAATGGGTGTTATTGTGCTTGGCACACTTAAGGTCACAATATTGTATTGTGCTTTTTCTTTACCTGACATGTGATCTTTGATTTATGCAACAGATTTATGATATGGTCCCACTACCATATGCCCTTGCATTTCCTGAAGCACTTCTTTTTCAGTTTATGCTTCTTTAAGTAGAAGTAATATTATTTGTAAATATTTTTATGAGCATAAAATTTACAGATCTCTAGCTTTTGAACTTTGAAATTCGTCTGCTTGATTTGGATAATTTGGCTTTATCCAGATTTCATCTTCTGGCGGATTTCAGCTTGCTGATGCAAGTGGAAGTATTGATGTCGTATGTGATCTCCCATCAACGTGGAATTCTAACAGGATGTTTGAGGTGGTGACGTTTGGAATCTAATTGATAGTGTCACCCAACTTATGTTATTGATTGACGTGCAAATGGTGTTACTAACTTCACGGTTGTATTATATCTTCACTATTTCCAGGCAAAAGACTTCACTGTAATTGTGGAAGGCATACCTGAAAGGCTGCTACAGTTGGGTGTTCTTTCAGCTAAATCTTTATCGTGCCAAAGTATATTTGATGATGCTCCATTGATGAGAAGGGTGGAGACATCACTTTATCTTTACTGCAATAGAAGAGATGAAGCTTATAGAAGTCATGTATGTTCTCCTTTCTCTGATTGGAAGGGGAAGTTTTAAAATTTTGAAGGTGGAAGATTTCATTTGCTTATGTTGACACACAAATTTCCCATTCAGTTCAAGGTATTCTTATGTTATTAATTCATGTATAATGTGTTACATAATCTATTAGTTTGTATTTTTAATTTTTTTAACACTTAATTTTTTTTCTCTATCAGTTTCAAGGAGATCAAGTTAGTTCAAAGAGGTCAAACATGTTTTTTGAGGCCGTAATCCTTCCTTGGGATTTACAACTTTTTGCAGAAAAGGATAGGGATGCTCTTGCAACCAAAATTTCCATGGACCGTCCAAGAGATTCTCTTGAAAATTTTACTAGATGTGAGAAGCTTGCTACTATTAAGAGATGTAAGCTTGATGTGGCTTCAAGGCAGTCCTTGGATGTTGTCTTGGATGATACTAGGGATGGGCGACATAGCTTTCTAAATGTTTCCTATCGTTCTCATGATAATTCGATGGAGGACAAATGCTGTTTCTTGGATCCTCTAGAATTTACATGTTTACTTACCAGCGAAAGCTCCAATTATCACTTCCCAGGAGTTTTGCGTTGCCCTTATGCAGATCCTGGGATTATTTCTGGTGCTGAACCACGTGTGAGGAAGGTACTACTGGAGTTCAGCGCTGATAGCTTTTGCACCTATCAGGTAGTGTCATGTTGTATTATTAATTATTAATGGTGTGATTGGTTTATTTTATATAGGTTCACTATTTTAACCGCTTAAGCTGTTATGGTAGGGTCATTCATTTAAATATTCTCTTCAGGATTCCCCTGATTCGTAGGTGAAGCTCATGCTTTTACCATTAAAGTCTAACGCATGTACAATTTCTTTTTTCCCCTTTGAGTGGATGTACAATTCCTTTAAATGTGTTGTGAAGATACTTAAATCATAATCTTTATCTGCTCTTATATCATGTTGAGCCACTTGATGTAATACCTTAACCTTCTAGGTAGGACCACATTTATTTCGATATTATCCTTTAACATTCACAGATTTTCACTCATTGAAGAACTTATTGAAACAGCAGCTCTGAAAATTGGTGGTCTTTACATTGTAAAACATCAGAAGGAAGATATATTTTGCAATGTAATTAAAGACCATGTTGTTAGTGGTGCAAAAGTAATCATTAATCCTGAAATGCATCTTTGGAGTATTATGTTGTCATCTATGAAGAGTCTCCAGTGTGAAGATTTCTCTTCTCAAGCTTCATTTCAGAATTCACTTACCAGAAGTGATGTTACTTCTGAAGGTTATCAGCAATCTGAAATTCCAAGCGTGACATCTAAAGCAATGAATTATGGTATCTATTCAGATTTGAATGCATATTTGCCTGCTCATGCTCTAAGTTTACTTGAGAATAATATCAAAGCATTGCAAACGGCTCTTGTTGAGCCATCTTTTTCTTTTGGACAAGGATCAGATATTCATGACTCTGTTGGCCCTATGATTACTGCATCAATGCAACATTCAGGAACCTCACATTCTGGTTACCTTCTGCCTCAGGGGAACTTGATATCTTTTTGTGGACTTGTAGTGGCTGTTCATGATTCTGATCTTGATTATTTTGCTGCATGAATAAGAAATGATACCTATAATACTGGTTGATCACGCATGTTTCTCCAACGTAGAGACAGTGCCTGTATTCATGTTCTAGTGGACAATTACATGGTACTTTCTTACTTAGCCATACTATCCATATCATTTTAAGTTTGATATAAAAAATTTTATATTCTTACTTCAAGATTCACTATTGGTCAGGTCAGAATTTTTGGTAATCTATCGAAATGTGCTTATCCTGTTGGATTAGGACGAGATGCATATGCAACCTTTCACCGAATTCTTGTGCTCAGGTGTGATGCTTATATAGTCATTCTCTTTGGGCTGAATGCATAACTTTGTTTTATTTCAATGTTTGATCGTCTTGAACAATTTGTACTTCCATGGGTACGAAGGTTCCTGTGCTTGAAAATTTTCTATTGATCTGCTAATTATACTATGTTATATTGCTTCTTGGACAATTCTGGTAATTCACTTTAATATGTCAAAAGAAAGATTGTTTCAGCCCATAACTTGTATTGAAACTTTTCATTTATGGGAAGTCAAGTGCTGAAATGTATGAGAGCCAAACTAACTGTTTGTTCTACAGAGCTTTATATAAAGTTGATTTTTTTGGGAGAATATGGGTGGGGAGATGTAAAGAAAGATTATTGGAAGAATAATGTAATGTAGCACCAGTGGTGCTTGGTACCAGTCTATGTGGCAACTAATGTGGTATTGAATGATAAGTGAAATTAAATGCATGAATAAAGGACCCACTTGATTTGACTTATAATTCAATGCCACATTGATATGGTGCCAAGCACCAGTGGTGCTAAATAGCATTACTCGTTTAGCTTTGTTATTTTTGTCATGCATTAGAAATCAAGAATGGATATCATGAAATCGAATTCCTAGTTGAAGCCCCGTTTGGTAACAAGATACTTTCTTTTAAATTTTTATCCTTCCGTTGTCCTTGGACTGATTATTTCAAAAAAACGCGCTCTTTCCCCAGCGAGCAGAAGGAATTTATGTTAACTTCTGTGTCTTTCATCACAATCCACCATACTAGTTTGATACATCGCCAGTTCCGTGATGATTGGGATTACACATCTGGCAGCACTAGTTTACGGACTGCCCCCTCTCCAAGTGTTGTTATCCCTACAGCTTTGATATCTGAACTGGTGCAATTTTCTGAGTGTAAATTGGTGCAGTTTCATTCCCGGGTATGTTATACTCCATGGGGACATCATGCCTTTCTGATTTTAGTCCTTTCTGTGATATATCAAATATTATTTTATTCCATTCCACTTCACAATAGCTCTTCTAGTTATTATTATTTACTTCTTTCTTTAACCTTTGGTTGCTTTCACAGATTGTTGCAGCTCATATCCTTGTATTAGAGAGGAGTAGAAAGAGACGATTTTCACAACCTAGTCCTCAGTTCAGATCATTTATAGTTGACATCACACTTGCTGGTTTTGTGTTGGGTATGTATTCAGTCCCTGTAATGTGGTTGAGATATGGGACTTGTTGCAAAAAGTGCCAATGAAGTGCTGGAGAGCTTTGCATCAGTCAATCTTAAGTGCACAATAATCATGCTACATTTTTTCAATAATATCTTATTAATTATTAAATAAAATAATTCTTATTTTTAAAAGTTTGAGAACTTATGATAAGTTGATGGGTTGAAGTTCATAAGAGCAGGTTAGTTAAGAGCAGTTTAGTTTCATATTTATAGGTTGAAGCTCCTGAGAATTTTTAAGTGTTAAAAAATCCATTTCCTCCAAATGCATTGCTTTACAGCTTGAAGATTTTTAAACTAGCGCCATAGTGGTATTGAGGCGTAGGCTTACATTTGGTGGATGAAGGTTATGGTAATATACTTACTGAAATTTGAAGGTAATAGATCAGACTATGTCAGTTCATATAACAATCTATAGTTTGTTTCCTTCTGCTAGCTTTGACACAAGAAACTAAAAGCAACTGCAGAAGGCCATGTCAACTTTGGTCTATGCCTTCCTCTTTTCACTTGCTTTTCTGAATTTGCTTCAGACTTTAGGAATAATAATCTATTCAGATTTAAGGCTGCCACTGAAAACAGTAATGGTAGTAGCAGCAGCTACTACTATACATCCTTGTCTATCCAATTACACATGATTCATGTGCTTATCTTCTGTTCCTTGTGTAGATGATGGGTCATCGTCCTGCTGTTGCTGGGCTGACTGTGAGACTGCTGCAGCGATGCTTGGGTTACACTTTGAGGAATATTCATGTGAAACTCGTGCGGAAACTTGTGGGAATTCCAGCGCTAGAATAAGGTCAGCATGCAATTCCAGTATTGGCCGCTTAAACAAAATCTTGAAGCGGCATGGGCGAGTTGTTGTGAAGAACTCTGGATCCGTTTTTGATTCTTGTTGTCAAGACCTCACATTTTCTGTTGATTCAGAAACAATGGTTTGTGGCTCAGATGAAGAATTCCTTAAAAGCTTGATTGTTGGAGCTTGTTTCAGCACAGTTTGGGTAAGCTAATATCCAACATGAAGAATACAAGAATAAAGAATACAGCCCATTTAGTTAAGTAGATAATGGCCGACAGGCTAGGACTTTTGGGAACTTAAATGTTAGGAAGAAATTCCATTAAAAAGTAATACATGGTTTGTTCCTATAGAAATTTGAAATCCTAATCCTCCCCTATTGAAATTTGAAATCCTAATCCTCCTCTAGAGCTCCATTATCCCAATTTCTGAAGCTGAAGGTCTTCAGATGAAAATACTCTTAGGTGTTGCTACAGATTAATTGACCTGCTTGACTTTGTAGGCTTTTTTAGAGTTCCAATTCCGAAACCACCATTTGAGATACGATAATTTCATCTGCGCTCTTGCTTGTGTTGTTGGCTTGACAACCCCAAACACCATCCTTTAATAATGATCATTGTCTCTTTCTGCAGACTGTTGTTGGGGATCTCATGGATCCAAATGCCAGTAAGAGCGGCTAGGTGAACTGGGTATGCCAGTACTCCCTTTGCCGAATATATGGGTGACCAGTGTTCGTCACACTGATCCTCTAACAGAAGCTAAGACCATCATTCAAGACCTTGCATAGGTCTTGTAAATTGCAACTTTTTTGAAGCGCAACTTTTGCTAAGGTTATAGGCCACTGAAGGAAGCCCCAGTTTAACCGAGGTATGGTATATACGTCACATGTTGTCTCAAGACATGCATTATTTGAAACACATTTGGGCGCATTTGAGATGGCAAATTTTAAAAATTTCTAAGGATAACTAACCTCTCCCTTATAGAGTGACAAAATGTCACATGACCCCCTATTATTGAGAGATCAGGGAGCGGGGACGGACCAGGCAAACTCTTGTCTTTACATGTGAAAATAATTCACTTCCCAAATTATGAGGGGACAAGATGTTGGCAGTTGAGCACCTTTAGAATATAATAACGTAGTCAGTGCGGACCTAATAAAATAAATAAAGTTGGAACATTCCCTTTAATTAGGACCTTATAATAAAGTAGGACAGATTTCGTCTGGGACCTCAACCTTTTTTTTTTTCCGATCCGTAAAGGTTTGAACACCAAACCTGAGGGCCTCCATTTGTCTCGCCCTGGAGATTTGGTGAAGGATGTAAATCGTGGGATATGTGTCAGTGGAACAGGGACAGACATTGCTTGTACATTGGGACTCACAAAGAATTTTCCTCCATGCCTTTGGCAGAATTTGAACCCCCACATTCTGGCTATCAGCAAAGCAGAGAACAATTTCACACCCGTCTTTTTCACCAACTGAGTTGTGCCTAGGGGGGCGTTTGGGACCTTAACTTAACCTGGTGTGAAGGAGCGACTTGAGACTAGACGGGATGAGTCGAGGTTTAACATCTGCTTCTTACCAATGCAATCTACTAGTAATACGCTGAGTCATTGTACAAAACTAGATAAGGTTCTTTTATAATGAGCTTTACTCTTATTTGGTATGAATTTAATAAAAGCATCTCTACACAATGTGGGGCTATATTTGTTAGATTCATGTTACATCAGGGTAAGATTTTTTTTAAAAGAGCCTTGTGTATCTTTCTAGAAAATTTTGTAATACACTTTCCCTCCGTGAAAATAGTTCACTATTTATTTATTATCTGTATTAAATTATGATTCACTCTCTTTAGTAATCTCTTAATTTTTTTATGTCCTTATTTAATGTGTATTATTATCAACAAATAAAACTATTAAAGTTAAATAATAATTAAATGAAGTAATATATTAATTTTTTTTTAAAATTTTACTTTTTTAGGAATATTAATTGAATTGAATTAAATTGAATTTCTTAATTTGGAGTAGGGACTACTTTCACGTAGGGATGGAGTATTTTGTAACATTAGTAGAGTTAGAATTGTCTTAGTACTTTAGGGGCTATTCAAGTTAAAATTGCTTGGGAACTCACAAATTCTGTATTAAATCATTAATTAATTAAAGGAATAATTAATAAATGACAAAAGAATATTAAACAATTCAGTAGCCGAAAGTTGTTAACTTGGTACGCAACAAACAAGGTCTGGATTAAACTAGTGAAACGTCGAGGAAGCTTCGGTGAACGACGTCGCAACACAGTCCCTGACTTCTCTTGCTATCACATTCCTCATCGCATCCCAAAACCCCGCCGGGAAACTCTCCGTTCGACTCTCCACCACAGCATCGCCGCCCAATCCAGGCGGCGCCAACGACAACGTCGTCATTGGATCGTATTCCTCAAGGTCATTACTCAAAGGATACACTCTGGACCCAGAAGCTACATTTTTGGTAGAACCATCCATAGAGTTGTCTACCACTTGTTTTTGCTGATGCTTTCGCTTTAACGTCGAATTCCAGTGATTCTTCACGGCATTGTCGGTCCGGCCGGGGAGCAACCGAGCGATGGTGGCCCATCTATTCCCGTACAGAGCATGCGCCGCCAAGATGGTCTCATCCTCCGCCGGCGAGAAGGGGCGGTGCTCCACCGTTGGGCTCAGCTGGTTGCACCACCTCAACCTACAAGATTTCCCAGAACGACCCTTTATGTATTTGCTGATCAAAGACCAGTTTCGAGCCCCGTATCGCTCCACCATTCGTGTCAGGATCTTGTCTTCCTCTGCACTCCACGGCCCTTTTATCCTCTCCGATTTCTCTGTATTTCTCAAGTTCTTGCTCCCTGAACCTTCGGACGAGGATGAGTCCGAGGAAGAAGAACTAACTGATGGACAGCTATAGAGTGGATCCATTCTTCAGAATTTCTTGAATGACTGAATCAAATATCAGATAAAGCAAGAATGTTGGTATTGATTCTTTAACTTCTGTTTTGAGAGAGTGTTCCAGTGTTGAAAATAGTGGAAGAATTGAGTGTTTATATAGGATTCATGCACTTGTGTGGTTGGTTCTTGGAAGCTGCCTGGTGTAAAGTTGGTGGGGTATTTTTGTATTTTTTAGTTAAAAATTGCACCCCCAATTGATGTACAAATTTCTCATCTGAAGATTTGTCTATTAATATATAGTTTATGTTTTGTCGTTTATTGGGGAAATGACTTATTTGGACACTGGAAAACGGTTGCCCGATACTGGGGAATTCATTAGCGTTTACACAGTTTAAGTTAACAAAAGAGATACATTGAATTGGGTATGTGTAAAATTTTGGGGTATAATTTGTCTTATGTTCAAGATTCAGTGTTTAATGATTGGTTGATTTTAAGATACTTGTCATATTTCCATACAACATTCAAGAAACACATTCAGATTGAAAAATAAATGCTGCAATTTGTTTGGTAAATAATAAAAACGAATTATGAGTTCTCTACATTGAGTACATATTGTCGGCCGATGAGAAAATGGTTCAAGATTTGACGATGAAAAAATAAGCCCGTAAGTGTTTTTTCTTGTCATGTTCAATGGATCGAAAAGGTAAAAGGCCAAAAAAAAAAGCATAACAAAAACATTTTTTCCCCGGTTATGTCAAAAGTGGGTCTGGCATTGCTTTTTGACTGAGCAGCTGATTTGCACAATGTGAAAATAATGTTTGAATGGGTATACGATAATAATCACATCAAAAGGCTAACCCACGAGTTGAAAGCTCATTTTTGATAACAATTATGAGTTTGAGGATGACTTGGGTTACTTCCACGTACGAGACTTGATGCCAACCTGGAAGAATCTCTTATTTTTGGGCGAACTTGGTACATGACGTTTTTATGTTTGCTCGTTGTTTAAATGATGTGTAATTACATATCTCAATAGGGTGAAGCGTAGATTTTTTTCAAGCAAATGATAGACCATAAAATTTACAGTAAATTACACACAAGTTAATTAGCGTTCACCGAATTTTTCATTACTGGAGACAACAAATATGTAGGGCCAAATATATCTATTGGCTCATTTATATGTGGCATTGGCTCCTGTCACATCAAATAGTTGTCCATAATATAAAACTTGTACAATCTGGGATCAACATCCAATACCAAATTAAGTTGACCATTGACCTTCGGACAAAAGGTACAACTACCGTTGCACGCGGGTTTGGAGTACAATGACAATAGCATATACAGGCCATTAGCCAAAATATAACACCAACAATTTTTATAGGTTGGAACTTGGAAAGCTGGGGCCTCTCTAGAGCTTGTTTGATGCTTTTTATTTTATTAATTTATAATTTTACTTAATATTGATTTGATATTTAATTTAATAACTATTTAATTACAATTATATATTTTTCATCTTTTTACATTCTCAATACACATTATATCTCTCTCCTTATTATAAATTCTCCACATTTTGAAAAATAAAGATCATCAAACAAGCTCTTATTACACATTTCAGTTCAAGTAATCTCTCTTACTACAAAATTAGTAGGTTGGTATCTCTCTCGAGTGGTAACAAATTGAAATAACCATGATCATGTACTCGTGGAATCAAATAAGTAAATTGTGTCGTTAAGAAAGATGACTACGAATATCACATTGATAACATTGACTAGGAGAGAGGAAAGATCGTAATTATTTCTGAAAAACTTTATCAAGTCGTAATTTATCCTCAATTCAAAGAACCCAAAAAATCATTTGCAGTAAAGAATGAAGATTTGGGATTTGCCTGAAGATGTTCCTTGAGTGCTGTACGGACAGAGGACAGAGGACAGAGGACAAGTAATCTAAGATCCACCAATGATTAAACTTTGAATCATGAATATGGGACAAGTTATACCTTAAAATTCATAACCCAATTCAATGTATCTATTTTCTTGGCATTTGATCACTTTATCCGTTTCATAGTATACAATTGCAGTGTCCAAATAATCAGGGTAGACAAAGAATCCGCACATAGGAAATCTGTATAGCAATTTGGGTGCATCTTCAAACTATAATTCAACCCACTAATTCCCCACCAACTTTACACAAGGCAGTTTCCAAGAACCTGGCCACCCAACAAATAAGGGTATTCCAAGATGCATAAGCTAGTTGATCATGTATAAACACGTTTGGATGAGTTTAGAGTATAAATGTTGAATAGTTGAAAAAACAGTTTAAACTCAAAATGATCTGACGCTTAATATAATAAGTTAGTCGTAGGACGAGCTACATATTGACTCCACTCAGAATTCGTACTGGGTTCGAGTTGTGGATGGGATGGCAGTTGGGCAAATCAGAAATTGGATAAGAAGGTCAAGCAGGAAACGTGAGAATTTTGATTTATTTCCATTTTCTACTTGGCACATGGTCAGCGTGATAAAATTAGAAAGGATATCTGCACATGCCACCCCGAACTAGGACTATGCACCTTGTGGAACTTGGATCCTTGAAAGTTTTTTTATCTTGAACTTCTCGAAGTATGATATTTTTGCACTTTATCTTAGTTGGCATTTGTCTAAACCATCACACGAGTCTTCAACTATGTTAGCCAATTTTCTTTCTTTTCTTTGGAATATAGTATTCATTACTATTGTTTTACCATCTTCATTGATGGTAAGTCGTAGTTTTAACTATGATTTTAACGTGCTCGTAATTAATTAAGAGGGTCCCAGTGTTTCTTTCAAACCATTTTGTTTGTTTTTTATCTTTAATTTGGCTGCATCTTTATGCATGCACTGATTGCATGTACTCCGCGCGAATGGTGGTTGTACCTTTTGTTTTGGGTCCAAAGTCAACCGGATTTGGTAGTGAGGATTCTGGAAATTTGTAACATTATTGGATCGTATATATGAATGCTTTTGTTGATTTTTTTTTTTTTTTGGGGGTGGGGGGGG
>CAVNYN010213002.1:0-35766 GCA_963692815.1 Nyctanthes arbor-tristis
CAAACATGATTGCAAAATAAGTTATGGAGAAACATATTGTAAGACCTTGTAAACTAGACCAAAGCCCCCTCCTCCAAGTTTATGTACATTTGAGAAGTTGTCTGTAGCAGCTAAAATACTTGCCCAACTGCAGGATGGAACTCCAGCACCATTCTTGTTTCCCGCCCTTGTCTTATCCAAGAATGTCCTGGTTTCATTTTGCCAGTCATCTTCGTAACCAGATTCTATCGATGAGCCCTCAACTACTGGAGTTTGATTTGCACGTCCGCGAAATATCTTTCTCCCCACAATGGCCAACAGGATCATAGCAACAGCAATAGAGCCCACAACAGTACCTATTACAACCCCTTTACCCTTACCTGCTCTGGCGTTCGAAAGCTGAGGTGCAGAGGCGGAAAGTCGGACATGGACGGTTCTCCCACGGCCATCAGCTTCTGAGAGTTGTTGCAAATTAAGTACTTCCCCGTTCCAAACCGAGCATTTACTGTCGTAGTAAGAATAAGCTGTACAAGAGCAATTATTCAAGCAGACTGATTTGCATTCTCCCGCACTTCCTGCTGTCACCGGTTGAGAATTATCGGGTAAGCTAACTCGGTTATTTGGGAAAAACTTATCTTTTTCGCGTGTAGATTTCCTACCATTACCACACGGCTGCAAGTCGATCTCTCTTACACAGCCGCCCGAAAAATCCTGCAATCTCCACTCAGTATCCGACCTGTTCCTGAATCCGGGCAAACAAGAACAGACGGACAATGAATTCTGATTGCAGATGCCAAACGCCCCACAATAAGCATATACATCACATTGCTGCCCAGGTCGGTACCAGAACCTTTCCCATTCCTTTCTATTCTCTGACCATGTTGTCTGATTCATCATCCCGGAAACCTCCAACACCGATCTAGATAAACTAATAGTAGGATCATAAAGCGTGTACATAAGATAACTCTCATTATCATTATCGATGAAAGAAAAATTATAGAACCTAATTTCAGGAATTGAATTGAAAGCTTGCCCATTCCAAGCTCCAGTAGTCCAGTACTGTTTAGTTCTATTCCATCTGAGAACAAATTGGCTCCCATTTGGATCAAATTCAAGGGAGAAAAGCCCAGGTGCAGGATCCTCGGAGTTTTTCCAAGATAAAAGAAGTTGCTTTATTTTCGTTCGCTTATTATAGGCAAGTTTGGCATGAGGCAACCATGAGTCTGTTGGATGATCAAAACTTTGCCATATTACTTGTTTTGACCCATTTCTCAAAGCTAAATTCCCATCATCGCCTAGAACTGCCACTACGGAATCAGAGGATATGGAAGCACTAACAGTCGTGGACCAAATTACCTTGGAGTCATTCAGAAGCACCAAATTTCCACCTAAAATTTTCAGCTCTGCATATCTCAAGTCTGAAATTGGTGTCTCTCTATTTGCTACCCAAGCTTTGGTCCTTGTACTTTGTTTGTACCAGATTCCTACATAGTACTTAGAATACAACGTTTTGAAGAATCCCAATTCAAAGACGTTACCAGCTGACACAATTGTCTGGTTTCCAGAAAGAGATTGGTTTGCCGTGATGCTGTCAGCCCCTTGTGAAGGATGGGTGATTATAGAGAAACAGAGGAAAAAGACAACAGAGAGAATGAAATTATCAGGGTTTTTGGAGATCATGGCTTCAGGTGCGTTCGAAAACGAGGGATGTGAAATGGAAGAAATATGTTTCTCGTTTAGGACTTACGAGAGGGCTAATTTCACAAATCGTCCCCAATTTTTGAGTTAAAAATTAGTTGGGCCCCTAACTTTTTTTTCAACCTCCTAAGTCCCCAACCCTTTATAAATTTGTACGATAAATCTTTTTTGACAGATTTTAACAATATTGCCATTAACTTTCCAATAAAAACCGTTATACCTCTTAACTTTAATTTTAAAAACAAAATATTTTAAAATATTAAAGATAATAAAAAAATAAAAAAAACAACACCCACCCCACTCCTTGCCCCATCCTTTCCAAGAACGGCCTCCGGAAATGGCCACTAGATAGAAATCGTATCGAAATGATGTCGTTCCAGACAGCTAAATTTTTTTTTTTTTTTGGTGGGGTTGGGTTGCAGAGGGGTGTAAATCCCCTAATTCGCTGCTGGAAATGTTGCCATTTCCGACGGCGACCCATTTTGCTACCGGAAATGACACTATTCAAGTGGCTATTTTCGACGGCCTTTTTTGGGAGGGGTACGAGGTGGGTGGTGTTTTCTTTTTTCTTTTTATTTTTAATATTTTTAATCTTTTATTTTTAAAATTAAAAAGTTAAATGGTATAACAGTAACTTTGTTGGAAAGTTAACTATAATATTGACGGAATCTGTTAAAAAAGACCTATCATGCGAGTTTATGAAAATTTAGGGACTTAGGAGGCTGCAAAAAAGTTGGAGACCCAATTGATTTTTAACTCAAAGATGAGGATGACTTGTGAAATTAACCCTTTAGGAGACTAGTGATCTTTAAAACTTTGACACTAGCAATGGTTCCTAAGTTTGAACAGGATCCAGGCGGCGAGACATGATTTATTACTGTCAGGTAGCACAAAAATATTCTGTAAGAAAAATCGCAGAGCCTTTTCCCATAGGGATATGTGGAAACTGGCAAGTGTCACCGTCGTGAAAAATTTTATGATGTTTTATTCCACTTGACCTTTGAAAAGAATCACCGCACGGCTGCTTCATTTGACAACTAGACTCGAAAAGAGAACGTAACGAATTGGTCTTTCTTTAGTAAAGCTTTGACCGGAAGGGGTAAATATTTTATAGTTGCCACAGTTTCCTAAACTTTTCTTTTAATAATATATATATGTTATTATTAAATTAAACATTATTACAAATTTGAATTGTCATTATACTTTTCAAAAATGCTTTCGACTTTCGAGTCATCTAGTCAACCATTCAAAGAATAATTCTAATCAATTTTAAAGCAATCTAAAGTAGAAAAAGATGCCCCAATCATACTGCTAATTGAAACGCCATTTGATTGCTTGATAGTGTTGCGTTGCACCCTAACAACAAATTTGGTTGACCCCTTTTGTTTATCTTTCGTCGTTATAGTGCGAACATTGAGCATAAAAACTAGGTTAACTACACATTTAATGTAATAATATAGTATAGTACGTGCATATTATGTCATTTATTGTGTCATCTACCATGTCCATGTATCACTACTCTTTTATTATAAACTGAAACACATAATCTTTTTATATAATATATATATGTTATTAAATTAAACATTATTACAAATTAATTTTCATTATACTTTTCAAAAATGCTTTCGACTTTTGAGTCATTTAGCCAACAATTCAAGGAATAATTCTAATCAATTTGAAAAAGATGTAGAAAAAGATATGCCCCAATCATACCGCTAATTGAAACGCCATTTGATTGCTTGATAGTGTTGCGTTGCACCCAACAAAAAATTTGGTTGATCACTTTTCTTTGTCATTTATCGTTATAGTGCAAACATTGAGCATAATAACTAGGTTAACTACACATTTAATTTAATGTAATAATAATATGATGCAGCACGTACATATTATGTCATTTATTGTGTCATCTAACATGTCCAAGTATCACTGCTCTTTTATTCTAGACCGGAACACATAAGCTTCAACATGTACTGAAAGCACATACCCCTTCATGTGCTGTTAATATAAAAATCATCTCAACTCACAAAGACAAGGTGGTCAAGAAATCTGAATCAAAAGCAGAAGGAAAACAAGCTTTAAAAGCAACGATTATTAAATCCCAAAATGAGTTCTCAAAGAGCTCCTAGAGTTCCCTCACTCCGACTTCTGCGAATAGACAAGTTACTTTTTGAGCTCATAAGCTTGGTTAAATCATTTAGCTCGTGTTGTTGAACTGTAGTCTTCGTTGCAACTGGTGGAAGGCGCACATGCCTGCTCCTTGATTGTTTCGGCGAGGCAACTGCTTGACTTTTACGACCATGAATTGAAGATAACGCTTTGTGAGAAGTAACACCATGGCTTCCCTTCCGAGTGGCCTTTAGATCTGCCCTAAGCCCACGATCAACCTGATGGGCCCCAATGCCCAGGCGAGCAGAACGGTCTACCGTGTCCTTCAGTGTGCTCATTTTCATGGATTGCCTGTTGTAGTAAGAAAGATGAGGGAGAAGACTCTGGACGTACTTCTTTAACTGTTCGTCCCCCACATTCTTTTGGGCTGGGTTCCCCTCCAGGCTGATAGCTTGCACAGAGTTGTAATTAGCCGCAAGTTGACCAAGACATTTGGCTGTAGAAATTTTGTTGTAACGCAGATCCAATACATTCAACTTCAGGAGACGGTGAAGGCCTTCAACCTCACTGATCTTGTTACCAGCTAAGTACAGTTCTTTAAGGGAAGAACAAGAGGCTAGGCCTTTCCAAGCAAAGAACAACTACGTTAGCAAGCTGAAGTGATATATCAAAATTAGAAATTGAACTAGTTTCATAAAACCCGTAGAGTGCCTGTTTTAAACAATTGATGCAGTAGCTGATGGAGATCAAGTAGACAAAGAAATATTATCCTGGTTTATTTATATTTGTTATCATATTCTAGTTTGATTTAGATTAGGATTTATTGTTCCTTTTTAAATCAGGATTTTGATTGCTAATTATCCTTTGCAATTTCTATTTAGAACACTCTTCCAACTTATCCTAAGATAAGGTATACTTTGAACCCTATAAATATATGGCCTATTCATTGTATTCCTTATCCTTTTGATTTATGAAATACAATAACTTTCAAGACAAGTCGAACTTGCAAGTTCTTGTTTTGCCTGGCCTAAGAACTTGCAACTTTGCAAGTTCCCATTTGTTCGACAACAAGAACATTTGGCAATAGAAATCTTAACAAACACAGGCGAGCCCACATTATCCAGAAATGTATAATTTCCCCCCCCCCCCCTTGCTGTTTACCATTTAACAAAGATGAAAGACTCCATGAAAGTTTGTTATGGGCAATAGTTGTGGATCCCACAGAATGTGCAGATAAAAATATATTTAACCAGCTTATATTACAACTAGAGCGTCCAATCATACTCTCACAACATGGACACTGAAGTGCATTCAGGAGACTGAACTATTAGATGGTTGTGCAATGTCTAATCAATGCTTCAAACACAGAACAGGCACAGCTTGAAAATAGACTTTAGTACTCTTCGTTTCAAAAAAATATATGGTACAAACTGAAAGGTACCCAAACACTACAGCCCATGCCCCGTCACTCGGATCAAAATCAAGTAAGTATTAATCAACTTTAAGCTTCATCATGAACCTAATTAAAAGCATCTCCAATGCAACAGTGTCAAAGAAATGTCTTTTGACAAATAGCAAAAAAAGATGCATATGTGGCACATACTTGACATTGTAATTGACAATGTCTACAATTAATGTAACCAATCACTACAATTCTCTTTCGATCTATTTTTTCTAAGAATCTAATAATACGTTGCCACATTTGCACTATCAACATTGTTGCATTGGAGACATTTTTTGTTGTGATGTCAATGTATTTTACCACATATGCGGTATTGACATTGTTACATTGGAGATGCTCTTCATGTGAATTCCAGTTGTAGTCATTTCAATGTCAATTTTTCATTTAATATGGCCCTTCGGTGTTTACATAATAGACTTGAGAACCATAACTTTTTCAAATCATGACGAGACTAGACAATGCGCATATTAACATCGTTCACGAAAAGTTTATTAAGATTCTATCTTAGAAAACTTGGTACAAGTTACAAAATAACTAGATATTTGAAACTCATTATAAACCGTCAACTCATTATAAACTGTCAATTTACGAAATAAGTTGGTCATGCATCACTAATATCCACACAATCATGGAACCCACAACTAATACCTTTTCCTTTTATCCCCTACTTATCATATCCACTTACGGTTTAAACAATTTACGGTCTACCCCAAATACCTCATAAAACATAACCTGATTTGGTCTCGAGCCCCATATTATTTTAGCAGTGATCAGGAGTTTTTCTATTTTATCATGGAGAGAGCTCATACAAAGTCCAAACCTTAATATTTATCAAATACAATATCCCATATAACTTAGCAACAAAATCTGGTGTTGTTTTTAATTTTCATCCACCAACCAAGTTGGACCGAGAATATAAAAGCATTCCTAATCTACATCAATCAAGTGCACCACTTTTACGGCATAGATCATCAACTTTTGTATGTTTCCATGGAAAGAGGACATACCGTGTCCAATCCTTAATAATCGATTGTAGCTTAGATCAAGCACACGAATCTTGAAAGATCTCGCAGTCCCTCGATGGTGGAAATATTGTTTTTCGAAATATTCAAAATGTGGAGTCCCCGAGGAAGTGCGCCAGCAGTAATCCTCACTGGAAAACAACAGGAGCAGAAAGGAAAGAAGTCAAAAAGGAAACCATCACCAAAACGTCAGAGATAGAGTACGATCTCAGAATGTTAAGGAAGGAAGGGAGAACAGAAGAGATGCAAACCTATGGCATTCCCAGATAAATTAAGTGCCTTGAGGCTAATGAAAGCACTGAGAAATGGTATCACAACCAACCCAAGACTTGTCAGCTGAGCTGTTGTGGCCGCCGCATTCATAGAAGAGATGTATCCCTTTGCAGCTTCTATGCCAGGGTTGTCCTTGCCATCCAGCTTTGCAGCAGCTGGACCATCTAAGACAGCATTACCATCTTTCAACTTCTGATCATTTGATATAACAAATTCATTGGTGTCTTCCAAAGGGCTACAGTACTGAAGATCCATGACCCAATCCTCGATTCGTTTTGTTTTATAATCTTTTCTTCGTAATTCCTCCCCCTGGAAAGATGAAGATTTTCCTTTAATATTTTTTTCATCACTAAATCCCTCAGACACAGGTATTATCCAGTCTTTTGCTGATCCAACATAGTTGTAATTATAACTCTCATCAGCAGGATTTCCACCAGTATTCTTGTCATTGTTTGATGCATAATCATCTCCTTCTTGGGTTTGTGTCAAATTCATTCCCACTCCATGCGTCATAACGGCTTTTCTCCTTGAATCTAAAACATACAGATCCTCACATGATCTAGTGCGAGCACAAAATGACCTCAAGCATTCATTAACACTACCCATGTTTGGCAGAGAATTTGACTTCACCATGGCAGGTGGTGTTCGAGGTGTGCCCAGAACAGACTCACCAGCACCAGATAACCGGATATCCTCATTATCAGGCCCTTCTTTTTCTGAATGTTGTGGATCCCCAATCGAAAACATAGATTCGTTTCTTGCCAAGTCAGAATTCACCTGAACAGAATCAGAGTGTGCGGGGTCTTGACATTGATCTACCAGGTTGATCCTGCAACCCTCGATGCCCTTTTGAACAGGTACTCCACTGTGATCAGCAGATCCATTGCAAGAAAATCTTTCCTCCATCTCATCCTCAGAGTCATCGCCACGAGACATTCTGTCTTTCCAGTTTAATCCACTTCCCAACGACTTGCTCTTTTTCATTAGGGCAATCTTCTGAACTGCAACATCGCAATCACTATTAGATTTGCTTCCCATTTCCTCCGATCTGCAGTCACGCTCAGTAGGACAGGAATCTGTAGCACGATCAGCATTATTAATGAGCATGTCTGCCTCTTTGTTCGAATATGAAGGATTTCTCATTGCTGAATAAGATAAGTTTTTCGACGACTGATTTCGAGAAGTGTCTTCTGACATCTTCTGCATGGCTTCAGAGATCGGAAGAGCGTTCTGATTAGGATAGACACGTGCCAATTTAATATGCGTTAGAATAATGACAAAGGATATATATGACAAAAAACGACCAAATGACTAGAAGATCCACTGACCTTCTGCTTGTGACCATGGATATGTGCATTGAAGCATGAAAACCTAACCATCATTACAAAAACTGATAACTGATTCACATCAGATTCACCAACTGGATATCCAAGGCTATTGACAGTGAAATGTTTACTAAAATAGAAACTGCAACAACCAAAAAGTGAAATCACATGATGACACCACTGCTCCTGAGACTTAATCAAGGCCCACCTTAGCCATAGTCAAGCGATAAACCCTCCGAAACACGGCACAATCTCCAAATGTGTGATGATCTTGATCTCCTCAAAACACATAACAGTATCAACCCCAAGTTATCACCCCACACCTGCCGAGAGGTGCGAGAAAACTTATATGTTGTAGAAGCGGCCAGACTGAAAGAAAATCTTCTGTGAAAATAAGAGCCCAAGCCCAATTATGCATAAAACAGACCACTGCTGCCTATCAGGGTGTGTTTAAAAAAAAAAAAAAAAAAGGGACCAAAGTTAGTAAACAGGAAAAGTAGAGTTGATATTTCAGGCAAATTGCTCTCTTCTTCACACCTGTGGAGCGGGGTTGTGTAATTGTGCATACAACATTTTAACCTTTTTACGTACAAAATTAAGATCTGAAAGTTCTTGACAAGTAACACTAAAGAGTTTCATCCCCACCCACCCACACCACCCCACCTTCTAAAAAAAAAAAAAAAGGAGAGGAAATGTCTGAGGATACAAATTACAAGACACAGCTAGAATGCCCCTTGAATCCTAATTTCCAAAAGAGCTCTTAATGAATTTTTCATATGTCTTTTCTGAGCATTCTAATACAAAAGGCAGGGCCAAGATCCAAGGAGTTAGTTTCTCACTCCTTTGATCAAGGGTTCAATTCCCACCTCTACAATCCCCTTGTAATATTCCAGGAAAATATATATACACACAAAAGGCAGGGATTCACATGCCAGCTCAAATAGTAAATGTATTGCTATATTCTATAATATAAATAAACATCTGCAAGATCCAAATCACTCATAATCTCCAGGGTCTAGCAAGCAGCAAGATCTCTGAGATTAATGATCAACCAGAAATCTTTGAAGAACTCATAAAACAAATATAACTCCAGGAGTCAATCATCTTAACAGCTTCTGTACACTGAAATGCATAAATATAACTAACCATATCAATGGACATATATGTATTTGAGCACAACGAGAAAAAAAAAAAAAAAGGATTTCTGATATCAGTGCAATTTATTTCGGTCCCAAAACTCACCTGTCAAAACAACTCCATACATATTTTCTACAGAACTAGACTACGAAAACTGAAACTGGAAGCGGAAATAATGATCTAACCTCTTCCTAGCCAGATTGTTAGCTTCTTCAGACGTTGAAAATCAAGCCTACGATACAAAAATCTCTCTTTTTTCTCACGATATAGCCTACAAATTCCGCCTGAATGGGAACCCTAGGAGGATTAGCTTAGATTTATAGGCAAAATAAATGGAACCAATCTCAACGAGCTATTCGACAGCATTATATTCCTTAATACTAAAATCAAATCCAGATTAACGCAAAGAAGAGAACGATCATTAAATATAGGCAAAGAAGGGCATAAATCAGCGAATTTATTCTTCCGCTTTTTCTAGATGAAACAGGGGTGTAAAACCGATAGGATGGCATTCTTTTGTGAGAGAAAAGATGGAAAGAGAGAGGGAGAGAAGAGGGAGAGAGATTTGCGTCCACGGAAAAGTCTGGACTTTGAGCGGCGTCCAATTTTCAGATTTTTTTTGTTGACCTATTTTTGAGGTGTGATGTTGTCGTCTTCACAGGAGCCCTGCGCCATGTGTGTATTTTATGCGTGGTGGTGTTCGATTCTTGTCATTGAATCCTGTTTTTTTTGTGCTGGGACAGAAATGCCTTTCAATTTGTCTGCGGCATAAGCCGTCTTAATTTATATCAATCGATTAATTAATTGATAAACTAATATAGATATTTATCATTAGTCTAAAGGTAATTTTCACTCTATATTCTTAACTTTTTAATTTTATATCAATTTTGCCTTTATTCTTTTTTTACCCTACTAAGTTCTTAACCTTTCATTTATTATCGTATTATGTCTCAGGCCTAGCGACACTTTTCATCTTTAAACTTTTAATTTTCACCATTAACCCTTGTCAAAATGACTATTATACCATTAATTTTTTTATTTCCCTTATAGGTCTCTAACTTTTTAATTCTTATACAATTTTATCTCCATCATATTTTAGGTGCATATGAGCCCAAACATTTTATTTTGTGTTGTGTTATATTCCTATTAACACTTTTTATACCTAACATTTTAACATTTACCATTAATATATATTAAAATTATCATTATGCCATTAATTATTTAAATAAAAAATAAATAACAATATAAAACAAGAAGTCAACCCACTCTAACCCACTCAAACACAACTCAATAATAACAGTCGAAAATAATGATAATAAAAAAACTTAATCTATAACTGTCTCATAGATATCAAATCTACGTCGAAGAAAGTTGTCGATTTAAGTATCAGCATGATAAATTGGATCAGATTTCATGATTTACCACAAATCACGTGGTGCATATAGATTAGGCAGATCGACTCCAAAAAATTGATTTTTGATTTATAAAAAATAAATATAACCTTAATACTTTAATTCTAATTTAATTTCTTATCTCTCTTTGTGATTTTCAACATAATTTGCCTCCCAATTTATTATTTGTCTCAACCTGATCTGATCTACCAATTGTGGATCCACAAAAATTAGAAGTGTTGCCTCTCGATCCAATCACTCTTTCTTGGCCTCCCTAACACACTCTTGAAACGAATGAAACCTCCTGCATAGACGTTAGTGTGAGTAAGGAGGCGAAGCTTAGGATACTTGGCCAAAGTGTGACCTGTTAGCCCGTAAGTTAGTACCGCGACCAAGCCATCTTGACAGTATGAAGGCTAACTCTTGGAAAATCGTCTTCTGTTTTAAGCTGAACGTGTACCTTTCCTCCAAAAAAAATGAAAAAGGAAAAAGGTACCCCCATCATGGTGAACCTCTCCATGTGATCGAGATGAGGTAGATGCCTCCCAACCTAGAAGGGTGCTCATCCAAAATTCGTGTATTTCTATACTCCATGCGAAAAGGTGTTTACTCAAGACGAACCTTACCTCAAACTGAAGAAGAAGAAGTAATGACACGCCCACTCCAAGTACCTCTAATATGCTTGAAGTGTGACGTGCGCCGACGATAAATTCCAACTAACAAAATATCATAATTTCGTGAATTTAAAGCCCCAATATCATTTTTTTCACAAAGAATCAGTCGTGGTATCCCTTCTTTCTATCATAAATTTTCAGAATCAGTCGTGGTATCCCTTCTTTCTATCATAAATTTTCACAATTATTTTTTTAAACTTCACATACTTTTAATATCATATCTTTAGACACAACTAAACCAAAATAAGGCTCAATAATATGTTTAACTTGTCCAAATTTTTAAATCAATACAAATATTTAATTCCCTAATATCACAAACAAAGACAATGCTTCAAGAATCTTAAATAGATAATTAAACTCATAGAATCCATCATTTCCCTTTTTGTATAGTTCATATTGCACCATGAATTCCTACTTTAGTACCCATTTCACATGCTTCTATTTTTCATATCTATGGAACAATATCATCCCAAAGAAGACATAGATACAAGATTATAACTAAATCTTCAACCTTACAAGAATTTTCTAGAAATCCTAAGAGAGAACCCATAACTTGTTCTTAAATGGAAACAAATGTAGAAACAAGATGAAACTTGTATTGCTTGTTTCTTAGCTTTTCTTCAGTGTAGATTTAAAGTTCATCTAGAAACATACTATAAAATCTCACACCATTAGGACATCCAATATACTTTACATTTTTGTTCAATATACTTTACATTTCTTTTTGCGTAACTCTCTAACTTCAATACCAATATCAGATATTACGCATAAGATAATAAGAATGATACTAACTTATAAAATAATTTTCCACTGTCATGCTCTGTAACATCCCGGAAATTTTTACAAATTAAGGTAAGCAACAAAATTGTTGTTTTCAAAGAATTACTTGAATATCATTGTAAGATTTCTTGAAAATTAAAAGATTGTTATACAATTGACGCTCAAGAAAGAATTTGGTTCCTAATTGACATAAATCAAAGTGTAGTGACTTAATTGACAAAAACTAAATAACGATGACTTAATTGAAAGATAATACAAAGTGGAAGGACTTCTCAGACAATTTCCCGCCAAGTGTACAGAATATGTCACGCCACATCTCATAATTTGGTTGGCGGAACTCAAATTTCAATTAAAAACAACTAAATCTAACTATTATATATAGGGCTAAAAGGTCCTCCCATTCTTCCAAGTCCTCCCAACACTCCATCTTTACCCTATTTCATCTAAATTCGTCTAAGGTCAAGAAATGGGAAAGAATGACCCTTAAAACCATCTAAAACATCACCCTTGTACTTGAAAAAGGGTCTTTACCATGTATAGAAAGATTGTAACCTAAAGAGTAGCTTTGATAAAGGAATTTCAAGGCTTTAATAACACTTTTCTACGTGAGAATTATTAAAGGAATGTTTGGATAGTCTTTGACGTGAGTAACACATGTCTTGGCTCTCTCCCTCTTTTGATACGCCTGTTTAAATAATTTTGACATTCTTTATAACATCCCGTGTAATTTCTCTATTTTTTAATAGTAACATCTTCGAAATAATAATTGGTTTTGATATTCAACTATAAGTAATCGGTGAGTAAATTTTCTAATTGGATGACTAGTCGAAAATATAAGGACTCACTTATAGAATACAATAGGTAAAGGGTTGAACAAGAAATAAAGGGAAAAATCTCATACACTTGTATCCAATGGGCATTTCCCACATGGATTGAATCTTTAACCCATACTTAGCATCTTGAGTTGCAAGAAAGAATTCTTATCCCTCCAATTTAACTCATTGCTATAGGACAAGTGGGAGTCTTTGCATTGGTGGAACTCAAAAACCTGTAGAAAACAAGAAGGAAAATTCGTCCATAAATTGTGCATGATTTTGAATACTCTCAAAAGACCTTCAAAAGCTCTTTTTTATCTCTTCAAATAAGGCATAGTTCATATACATATAGAACCCACATTCTAAAAGCTATTTTGCTTAGATATACTAAAGAATTGAAGGTGTTTTGCCACTCATTAACAAGTCTCAACTTCAAAGAGATAAGATTACAAGGTGAGTAATTCATTACTTTGGTTTACTTGCATGCATAAGTTTCAAATAGGTCTCAAGCAAAGGTATGTGTTTGGATATTGTTAAAATGTTTTCTTGCATAAAAAGTGCTAGAGTCCTTCTACCCATTTTGTATTGTTTGCTATGCTTTGATCCATGCTAATTGCTATGGTTTAATAGAAGATTGAAAATCTGGTAAAAGCTAATCGGAAATTGATATGAATCTATTGTGTTGCCATTGCCATATTAGTATTTAAAAGGCAACGAGGTACCATGGGTAGTAGGAACTTCTAGTATTTGGGACCCTATAATGTATTCAAAAAGGTTTGTGCATCTTAGATCGTTCTTAAGATTGTAACATGAAATGATTTCTATAACCCTTTGGTAAACTAAAATAATGTATTACTCACGAGGTATTTTATACTCACTTTGTATGGATTACTCTTTTATAGATGATCCACCGAATGATCGTTGAGGGAAAGGCCGAAGAGTAGAGATTGTAGCATGAGGCGAGCCAAGTTATGCATATGATAGAGATAGACATTTTGGGCTTATTATGAGGATGAGCCCATGTTTGAAATGTATTTGGGAACCTCATGTGAGTTTGATATATTTTGTACCTACCCCTTCAATCTTTTGCACCATGACAAGATTATGAGGGATAGACCTATATTTCGTGTTTAATTAAGTATTAGTTAATGATAGGAGTAAGGTAAGTATATGTAGGCAAACCAATATAACTAAATAAAACTTGACTTGTATGGTAACAATATAAGGAAAGTTTTCGATATAAGATTGGGAGTCCTATTTTCACATGTAAGGGTCTCCCAAGCTTGTGTTCGGTTATAATATATATAAAGTGACTTTTATTTATCGTGTGTGTCATGTTCTTTTATACAAATACTACAACTTTAAACTAATTAAAGATGACAAACAACACTACCTCATCTAATGAATAAAAGAGAATTGATTGACAAGTCGTGCCCCTCGATTTTGACAAGAGTTGTAACAAGAAATTTTTAATGCTTCCCGCATATTGATTTAGTAACATAACTTTAACCCACGGTTTTAATTAAGGGGTGTGAAAAGAGTGGTATCAGAACATCGTTCTAAGGGGCGATTACATGCATATCTTGCTCGAGTGAGACTTCCTCCGATCGGCCTACAAGTAAGTAATCATTTAAAAAGAATTATATGTATCTTAGTATAGCTTTTCAAAGTAAAGCTTATACTTGTTGATGGCTTTATGGTATTTTAGCTATTAGTTAACTCCTCTTTGGGTGTTAAAGTGAAGGTATTAAGTTGGAAAGTAAATTAAGTAAGTGATTTTACAAAGTCTTAGAGTAAGGCATACAAGAAATGGAAACAAAATGTTAAACAATGGACTATGATAAGTTTGTCAAAAGGTAAGATGAATGATGATTTTTAGTTTGGTTTCAAGTGTTAGAACAACCTCAAATGATACTAAATGAACTCTATCTATATTAGAGTATGCTTGGGAATCAAAATAAGAACAAGGAAAAGCAAGAAAAATGGTTAAAATGGGGCAAGAACTTCGGGTGGAGCAGCAGCCGCCCTGGTGCGGACGCCCTACGCCTGCACAGCCCTTTCCAGTTCTGGGCGCTGGTGCCCGCGGGAGGCCACGGCATGCATGCCGCGCCCAACCCGCGGGCAACAAAGAAATTTACCCAGCAGCCATGCGGCTGCATGGTTGATCAATGCGGCCGCATGGGACCAAACCCTTCTTTTCGGAAATTGCACTGAGATCCTGAATTTCTGTTTTCATGCAAATCAGTCCAAATGTTTAATTTATGATTTCTAAGCCCTAAAATCGGCCCTTTTCGTCAAGGTTGGTCCAAAAGTTGGTAGAAAAACTTCTTTTGAGTATTTTATCATTTATTTTTGTTTGGTATATTTTCTTATATCAATATTTTAGTTATTGGTATGTAATAGGACCTATTAACATGTATAACAAATTTTGGTTTGCATGTTCAATTTTTGTGTGATTAATGAAAATTTCCATTTTTTGGTAAATTTATTAATATATATAAATTTATATATTTAATGTTGTGATGTTGTTAAAATTTAAATATAATTGTCTCTTTTTTAAATCAAGAGATGGTTAGCCATTTTATATGAAAACTAAATGCTAAATGGTTTATAAATTGAATTGTTCAGTTCTTAAAAAAATTTTTTTAATAAAGTCCATATATGACTTAAGTCGTGACTTTATATATTTTGCTATTAATTGATTAAATTTCTCATTTCTGATAAATTTGGGAAATTAATTGGTGAATTAGTTTGCTTTATAAAGTGTTATATGTTTGCAAATGACCAACATGGCCGACTAAGGGGTAAATTGCTAAATAATCTACAGTGCTAGATTTTAACCCAATTTTTCTAAATTCGTGATCAGGTATAGAAACATGTCTCAGGAAGAAAGCACTAACCAGACTGTAGAACAATTAACTCAACTTATAAACCAACAAGCCCGTCAAATTGACCAATTACTCCAACAAAATTCTAATGGGGAGTCCTCACAAAACAAGAATGATAAAGATGGTGTAACAAAACGATTTCGTCGCCTCAAGCCCCCTATTTTTGAAGAAGCAAAAGATCTGATAGAAGCAGAAAATTGGATACAGATGGTTGAAAGGATGTTCACCTATACTCATGTCCCCGATCCTGAAAAAGTAAACTGCGCTACTTTTATGTTAAGAGGCAGTGCCGGATACTGGTGGGACACTTTAGTAAGTATGGGAGAAAATGAAGGAATAACTTGGGAGGAGTTCCGTGAGAAATTTCCATACCAAATACTTCTCTACTACTGTTAGAAATCAAAAATTGAATGAGTTCATTCATCTTAAGCAAAATCAAATGACGGTGTCTGAATATGTTCAGAAATTTGAGGAATTATCCCGATTTGCCACTCATATTTTGGGCACAACAGAAATAAAGGTGAACTAGTTTATTGAAGTATTAAAGCCCAAGTTGGCTAGAGATGTAATAATGTCGGGGATTCAAGGATTGAGTTTTTCCACTGTTATGGACGAGCATTGCTTGCAGAGCAGGCGGAGTCAAAAATTTTGCGGGCTAGGGAGAATCGGGCCCGTTATACCCAAGGCTCAAGTAATAATCAAAAATGGAATCCTTCGGGGAAAGATGAGAATAGAGGAAATAAAAGGCCATATGGGAATGCAAAGGGCCAAACCAATAGTAAGAAACCAAAGACTCTAGGAGAACCAATGAGTAACCATTTACCACGGTGCCCGACCTGTAACAAAATACATCCTGGCCCTTGTCGAAAAGAATTGGGTCTCTGCTATGGATGCGGCAAAGAAGGGCGCATGGTTAAAGATGGTCCAACCAATTCGAAGCCCAACAACCCTACAGGAAAGGTTTTTACCATAGTCCAGCCTGACACCACTACTAGCAATGACGTCATCACAAGTGTGATCCATATTTATGGTAGATCTGTATATACTCTATTTGACTCTGGCGCTACACATTCATTCATTTCTTACAATGTTGCTCAAGATGCAAATTTTGCAATATTTCCAATGCCATTAGAAATGAATGTTAAACTACCATCTGGAGTAACTTATGTGGCAAAGGATTGGATACCTAACGTGAAAATTCAAATAGGAAAGGATATATGCCCAGCATATTTAATTCTCTTTAACCTCATAAATTTCCATATAATCTTGGGGATAAATTGGTGATCCAAACATGGGGTGACTATTGATTGCCGAGCTCGAACCTTGAAATTATCAGAAAGGAACTCTGTATTGCTTTCCAAGCCTCTGAAAAGCACCCAGAAAATAATTTCAGCCTTCCAAGCCCACAGACTTCTAAAACAAGGACATTTGAGTTTTTGGGTTAGTTTACATCAGATTAAAGCTGAAAATCCTATCTCAATTCCGTCCTTACCTATGGTTCAAGAATACCTGGATGTATTTCCAGATGAATTACCTAGATTACCCCCAGATCGTGAGGTTGAATTCGGTATCGAAATATATCCTGGTACTAAACCAATTTTCAAAGCTCCATATCGTATGTCACCAACTGAGTTAAAGGAACTTTGAACCCAATTGGGCGAACTACTCAATAAAGGCTTCATCTGATTGAGTACATCTCCTTGGGGTGCACATGTTCTATTCGTAAAGAAAAAGGATCGATCTATGCGGATGTGTATTGATTATCGGGGGTTAAATAAGGTTACAATAAAGAACAAGTACCCGCTCCCGCGTATTGATGACTTATTGGATCAACTTAAAGGGACATCAATCTTTTCAAAAATTGATTTATGATCCGAGTATAATCAATTGAAAATAAAAGAAGAGGATATTCATAAGTCCGCTTTTAGCACAAGGTATGGATATTTTGAATTTTTGGTTATGCCTTTTGGCTTAACAAATGCTCATGCGACTTTTATGGATCTTATGAACCGAGTATTCAAGAAATATTTGGATAAATTCGTGATCGTGTTTATTGATGACATATTGATTTATTCAAAGTCTCGAGAAGAACACATCAAGTACTTACATTTGGTCTTAAAAACTTTGAGAGGAAAACAATTGTACGCGAAATTCTCAAAATGTGAATTTTGGACTGAAAAAGTGATTTTCTTTGGTCATGTTGTGGATCAAAAAGGGATTTCAGTTGACCGAAGCAAGGTAGAAGCTGTAATAAACTGGCCGCAACCTAGGACTCCTACAGAAGTACGAAGTTTCTTGGGATTGGCTGGGTACTACAGGAGATTTGTCAAGGACTTCTCAAAAATTTCAGTTTCTTTTACCCGGTTAACCAAGAAAAATGTACTGTTCAAGTGGACCGAGGACTGTGAAAGGAGCTTCGAAGAGTTAAAGAAGCGGCTAACCACGGCTCCCATCCTTACTATTCCTGAGGAAGGTGGTAAGTTCAGTATTTATAGTGATGCATCCAAGAATGGACTCGGATGCATGCTAATGCAAAATGACAAAGTCTTGGCCTATGCATCCAGACAATTGAAGCCTTATAAAAAGAACTACCCCACTCATGACTTAGAACTAGCCACTATAGTATTTGCCTTGAAAGTTTGGTAGCACTATCTCTATGGAGCAAAGTGTGAAATTTATACGGATCACAAAAGCTTGAAGTATTTCTTTACCCAGAAAGAGCTGAATATGCGGCAACGAAGATGGCTTGAATTGGTAAAGGATTATGATTGTACAACCAATTACCACCTAGGAAAGGCAAATGTGGTAGCCAATGCTTTAAGTCAGAAAGCTATCACAAATGAAAAGAGACCTAAGGAGTTGTAGCGGGAGATTGAAAAATTCGAATTGGAAATTTTGCCAAATGGGATGCAAAGCTAGGGGCCATGACTGTGAAACCAACATTAATGGAGCAAATTAAAGAAGGGCAAGAGACTGACCCATTTGCTAAAAAGATGCGGGACAATCTGAAGAATGGAAAAGAATCCATTTATAATATATCAAGCCAAGGGCTATTGCAATACAAAGATAGAGTGTATGTACCAAAAACAAGAAAAATACGGGAATGTGTTTTGAAAGAGGCGCATAGCACACCATACACTCTGCATCCAGGTTCCACAAAAATGTATCTTGATATAAAGAAGTTATATTAGTGGCCTAACATGAAGCGACATATTGGTTCTATCTCTTCTATCTCTTGGCTCTTTTTTTTTTGGCTCTTCCTCTCTTTTGAAACTTGTGCCTTCCTTTAAATGTATTTGGCCATTGATGATTAACGGTGTACCATTGCTTTAGATAAATGATTATTCTTTGCTCTTGGCCATCGCTAGTGACGCCATATACCCGTTCTGCTCTGCTATTTGAATTGATTTATGATATTATGGCCTTACTATGTGGTCTCGGCCATTCTGAATTGTTATTGAATCGTATGACTTGCTGGTAGAGGCTAAACTAGTGATGTGCCCGAGTTTCGTATCTTTGTATCTTTGTATCTTTGTGAATGATCTATTTTGTGTATAAAAGTTCCCTCTTTTGTATTGTTTTGCGTGGGCCAATACATGTTGTTATTCACTGGGTACTTTTGTACTCATCCCTCTATTTTCTATAATCCTGTAGGTATGCAATTTAGAGCTTTGTGGCCAAAACGTCTCAAAGGTGGAGGAGATACATGTATGTGATCGAGATTTCAGCGCGTGGCCGAGGTTTCGTTGTGGGTAGTCCACAGAACATTTAATTATCAGAGTGTGTAGCGAAAGTATCTCGGCACTTTTGAATCGTATTTGTAAAGTCTCGCCCTCGATTTTTGGACTTGAGATACATGTTTAAATGCTTCCGCTATTGTTGAAATTGGGGGCGTGATATGCTCACTTGATTTAGTACTTTTCCTCTTTGAGGACAATCAATTAAATCATGCTTCCCAGCTACGTAATACATACCAACTCTAACATCAAAATCATGGATTACAAATGGTATTAGATTCAATTTTAAGTCTGACCTATTCACTTCAAGGCAACAACTACTATACACACTATTAGCTAATAGTGATTCCTCAAATGACATACCCCAATCAAATGCCTTTCGGAAAGATTTCGATCATCCTTGATTCACATGCATAAGTGGAAAGTAAAGGAAATAGACATGTAAATCCATGACCAATTATAGCCTGAACATCTTTAATACTAATTAGTATACCATCATAACATCTAATAACTTTATAGTTTCTTGAATACTTTCCTTAACTTTTACTACTATTGCTAAATCTAAATTACTCAGAATTTTACCCAAAAATCCTGTATGAAATTCAAGAGTTCATTCCATCTATTATCCTTTATATATTGCTATATTTGATTACTACTAACTGTGCTAACTACGTACTCTTTTATAAATTGCATTCATCACCTATAACATGCAAACTTCCAGTAATTACATATCATCATAAATTGAATCATATACTTCCTCATCTTACTTATCATTACCTTTATGGAAAGCAATGGAAGTTTGGGGCAACATATCTTACACCCGCAAGCCTTGCCACTATATTACATGATTATCAAAATCTAGGACATTAGCATACTAGTATAATGCAACATAAATACCAAAACATGGCTCTGTTACCAAACTGACACGCCCCACTCTAAGTACCTCTAATATGCTTGAAGTGTGATGTGCACCGCCGATAAATTCTAATTATAAGCTAGAATTTACCGTCAATGCTCGTAAACATTCTAATTATTCGAGAAAAAAATTGGCAATATCTTTCCTAATTCAATTAAAAAATCAACACGTATAAACTCCCAACACCAACACATTAACATCTCACAATCTAATAATTTCTCATTATAAGTAATATCACCTCATAAATGAAGAAATATACTAAATCGAATATAATTCACACGAGAACACCCAATACATACTAGTAAAAGTAAGTTAACCATATCAAAGCCTATAGTTCATAATAACAACAAATTCATAATAATTTCTATGTGGTGGCTCAAATTCTTGAAATAGCAGGCTCGACCATAATGCATTACACAAACTCCAATAGCTATCTGGAAAGAAAATCATTTAGGAAAACATATGAGCTAACTAGTTTAGTGAATGGAGTTTTATAAATAACATGCTTTTGGAAAGTCAAATATAACTTTTGCGAAGTCACGAATAAAATGTACAAGTCAAATTCTGGATTTCATAATTTTCAATATAATTTCATTGTAACATCAACGTTGATAAAATCATTACATCTTAGAAAACATCGTGAACCTCATTTCATTTAATAGTATCATAAAATTCACCCCAAAGAATATCCATAATCTCATGTCATCATGTAACCATATTCATTTTATGTCATACGCGCGTAGACGCCAGCTTGGGCTATATCTACCTTATGACCCCTTCACCCTAGGTGGCAACAACCAGCTTAAGTCATATCTAGCACATTAGGCCTCTTCGCCCGTAGGCGGCATATTCATAACATTGGATACAAATTTGGAGGTTTTCATATATCATAATTCATATTTCAACTCAAATATTTCTCTAAAAATTGTGAACCATCATTTCATATAAACATTCACATGAACTTTTGTAAAGAAAATATCAACTTTTTGAAATTTCATCGAAATACATAATCATCATGACACACTGCAAACTTATGTGAAATTAAGCATGATATATTTTCATTTAGAAAGAAAAGAAGAAGAAAAGTTCCACTCCCCTGCTAAGTAGCAACATAGATCCCTTCGTATTTCATTTCCTTTTAACCTTTATCATTTCCTGTAACATTATATAAAAATTTTATTTCACAATTCACACATATAAGTCAATTCTCTACTTAAACTAAAACATGAAACTTCCTTGGCATTACAAACTCTCTATTTCATTAAATCTCCTAAGATTCATTCACTTTCCAATTAAATATATAGCTGTTCGTTTCATGTGATTATTCTGGACTTATTACATCTTAGAAATTGTAATGTTACCACATATTAAAATCTTAAATTCCTTCCAAATATAAAAACTAACTCTTCATCTTTAAACAAAAATCTTTAGCCTTCAACAACTTTTCACGTTTACTATTAAATATTAAGTTGTCCGTTACTTGCATTTATTCTCAACTTCACCAAATTCCTCAATTACCATGATATTATTCCATAAAATCATAATACCAACTTATATATAAAGTTTCAACTTATTTTCTCCGTATGAAATTTCATCTCTATACTAACCAAGTAATAACTCCTTGAATTAACTCCATGAATTTCAACTTTATAACCAAATAACGATTTAATGCCACTAAAATGTGTAGTAAATAAAATTACAACCTAATGTGCATGTTCATAAAAATTCCATCAACCCTAACAAATTTATGTTCTTAGCTTAAACTTATATCCAACCACTCATTATTTCCCCCTTTATTTAATCCATATTTGCATACTTGATTCCATAAAATCACATTCACCTCATAGCATTCCATTTAAAATCCAAATCATCATTCCATATCAATTTAATCCATGAATACCAAGACTATAACTCAATACTCAATTTCATGAGAATTTTTATTTTAAAGTCCCAATAACACTTTATTTAAAATTTTCAGCTGTAATTTTCCTTTTAAAACTATGATTTCTTAAACTAACGTTACATAGTTCTCTTCTAGTCTTTGTATAATGCCAATTTCATGTCTAAGAATAATTTCACACCATTTAAATCTATAGAGAGCTAAGACACTTAATTAATTTCTTAAGTTAAAATCAATAACTTCAAACCTTAGAATCTCAAATCATTCATATATATCAAGAAATTCAAATACATGTAATTTATATTAAGAAACTAGTCATTATCCCCTTTAAAATCATCACATGAAACCATATATATATATATATATATCAAACCCAATCAAGCATAATGTAAAATTAAACTCCACTTACCTCTTGAAATCAAACCACAGTCGAAAACCCAAATTGATTAAGAGCCCAACTCCAAAAATCTCGTGGCTAGCTCCTACTTCCTCTCTCTTTTTTTTGGCTCGATTTCTCTACTCTCGCGACCTCTCTCTCTCTCTCGAACTTTCTCGTCTCTCGGCTTTCTCCGTGTGTTTGTATGACAAATGGCCCAAATCAAGAGAATTTTATAGATATTTAGGAAAATTTGCACCCAAAAGTCCTTCAACTTCTTACTTGCTTCATTTTGATCCCTAACTTCGTACTATACTTCATTTAACTACCGAACTTGTAATATAATTCCATGTACCTAAACTTATTTAATTGCTTAAATGGTAACCCCAAAAGTTAAATTAATACATCCTTGTCTAAATTTGATATTGACTTAACTACTACAAATTTGACTTTAACGGGTAAATGTTGAACTTCAAAATAGCAAAGCGAGTCGTCACAATCCCCTCCGGAGGGCGAAGGCTGCATTCTTCTTCTATCTTTAATGCTCTCTTTAATGGAGTGGAGTCGCCTCATATTTTCCTTAACCTAATTAATCATCCCCATGGGGACTCTTGCTTTGTGGCTTTCTATAATCTGTACGTTCCTTTCTGGAGCTTTCCCGGGGAAGATATCTTCCCTCGAAGTAAAGTTTCCCCACTCCAAGGCGCCTTGCCCTCTCTCTAAACATGGTAAGCAAGTGGGCTGTTTGCTTAATATTCAAATTTCTGAACTTCTTCACCTATTTCATAGTTTCTCTTCTGATGGCATCATGCTTTATATGCGAGTTCTTCAAGTAATTAAAGGTATAATGGTAATTTTAATAGGGATTAATATTAGTAACTAAAAGCTTGAAGACAGAAGGTATTATTAGGCATATAACACTACAATAAACGGAAGGTTATAAGTCATATATGCCTAAAAAATGATGGAGATCGGAAGAGCACACGTGAAAATTGAAAGGTTGAGGACATATAGTGGAAATAAAAATTGAAATGTTATGGATGAAAAATGACATTAGGGACATAATACGATAATAAATGAAAGATTAGAAGCCTATTAGTCAAAAAATAAAAAAAGGGGAATGAAATTTATACAAAGTTAAAAAGTTTAAACCTTAGAGTGAAAATTACCCTTACTCTAAAATGTAGGCCAGCCGAAGGTACACTGAGGTTAGAAAAATTTTCATCTCATCATTTGTAAATAAATGCTTCAATTTCACACATGGTCTCCAATTTTTGAAATTTATATCCGTTTAAGTTCTCATTGTTTCATTTGACTCTTAGGTCTCTAAACTTTTCATAAATCTGCAGATAATATCTCCATTTACTGAGGATGATTCCGTCTGATTTCGTTAAATCTTACTAAAAATACTTTTATAACCTTACCTCTTTTAGGAATGAGAATTTTGCACTCAAAACTCGATACCCGCAGGTACCCACCCTGTTAAGTATTGTCATCGGTACGGAGTGAAATTCTCCGCCCTTAACTCTTATCGGGTTGTGGACGGGTATTGGCCGCCTGACCCGCCCCAATCCGATACCTGATAGTATTTTTTAATTATAAAAAAAAAATTTGTTATAGGATAAGAGCCCATGAGGATTTAAACCCTTATACTCAAAGCTAAATCAATATGCCTCGACTACTTTACCTAATGTTCTTTATATTAAATTTTTAACTAACTTTAATACATAATTCAAAATTTGAGTTTCGTTAAAATAACTTTAAATTGGATGTGTCATATGTAATTGAATATTTGATGGTTTGAATTTTGACATGTGGTTAAATGACATTGATAATTTAGGTTTGATGTATGATAATTTAGGCATTGATAATGTTCTTTATATTAAATTTTTAGCTGACTTTATACATAATTCAAATTTTGAATTTCGTTAAAATAACTTTAAATTGGATGTGTCATGTGTAGTTAAATATTTGATGGTTTGAATTTTGACATGTGGTTAAGTGGCATTGATAATTTAGGTTTGATGTATGATATTTTGAATGGTTCTTTCATGTAGTTTTTATTTTTTTTTAATTTTTTTAATATTTTCTTAACGGGACAGGTACCGGGTTTTTTTTCTAGTACCCGCCCCGAACCTCCCCCACCTTGTACCAGCTTCATGCCCGGTTGAATCGAGTACGGGCGGGAGAAGGCATACCCGCCCTGAACACTCTCTGTTGTCATTTCTACCTCTTTGTTATATAAAAATATTCAAAAAAATTAAAATAATAATAATAATAATAAAACCATCTTACAACAAACTGATTCGTCACACTCTATTTCACACCGGGTTAATGTTTGGGAAATTTTCGCATTTCGTCCCTAACCTTTGCCAATTTTAACAATTTTGTCCCCAATCTTTTTTTTGAAGCATATAGGTCCCCCAACCTTTCAAAAATTCACGCAATAGGTCCCTCTTCACATTTTCCATTAAAACCTTCCGTTAACATGGGGGTATTTTTGGAAATTCATATAATATTTCATAGCAAATTTTTACATTTCTTTCCAAACCTTTGCCTATTTTAACAATTTCATCCCCAACTTTTTTTTTCCACCGCCATAGGTCCCCAACCTTTGAAAAAATAAGCACAATAGTCCCTCTTCACTTTTTTCATTCAAATTTCTATTAACTGATCCACGTGCACCACATGTGGGTTTGATTTAGAGGTATTTTCGGCTATTCCTGATATTTGATACAATCCAAACTTTTAAAATAATCAAACGATCAAATCCAGACTTCACGTTTAGTTTAGTTTAAGAATATTTCCGACTATTTCTTTGGTATATAATTAATAGATATTTTCCTTTTATATTATATGCTTATGTTTAAATATCCAGACTACATAATAGTAGAGATGGCAATAGGTCGGGCTTAGGGCGGACCCCAACTCCCAAAACATTCCCCCCTCCATCTCTGCCCCGCCCTACCCTGTGACCAGCCAAAATTCAGGGCGGATCGGGTCGGGGCTTTTGCCCTGTTTACTGACCTACCTAGCCAACCCGATAGGTGGAAAAAATATGCCCTATTCGGATATGGACCTCATAGGCTCTCGCTCAGGTCAGTTTAAATTGTCACCCAGGTGGTATCCAACTTTGTTTTGGATACTATCATAATTACGCATCCAAGACAAATTTGGATACCACCTAGTCGATTATATAATATGGATATTTAAATACATAAGAATACAACATAAAAGGTAAACATCTATTAATTATACACTAAACAAAAGTCTTGCCAAATATTAGGCATAACCGGAGATACTTTTAAATCAAACTAAATGTGAAACCTGAGTTTGATCATTTGATTGTTTTAAAAGCTCGAATTGTATCAAATATTAGGAATAATCGGAAATACCCCTGAACTAAATTTTCACATGTGGTGTACGTGGATCAGTTAACAGAAATTTGGACTGAAAAAGTGAAGATGGACCTATTGTGCTTATTTTTTCAAAGGCTAGGGGACCTATGGTGGTGAAAAAAAGGTTGGGGATGAAATTGTTAAAATAGGCGAAGGTTGGGATAATATTACAAGAATTTCCGAAAATACCCACATGTTAACGGAAGGTTTTAACGGAAAATGTGAAGAGGGACCTATTGCGTGAATTTCTGAAAGGTTGGGGACCTATATGCTTAAAAAAAGATTGGGGATAAAATTGTTAAAATTAGCAAAGGTTGGGGACAAAATGCGAAAATTTCCCTTAATTTTTCGCATTCATTATACCTTGACTCTTTTGTCAATTGGGTTTGTGTACTTCAATTTCCATAACTTCGGTCATTATACTTTAATTTTTTAGTTTCATTTCATAGGAAGTCAATACGTCTACTTCTATTATTACATCATATGATAGCAATTAATTACGTGGTATTAAATATTTGGCAAGGGACCTTGGAATCACCTATTTGCAGTGCTTTCGTTGGATCCAAATGTAACCTCATATCTTTTTAAACTTCTATGGATCCTAATAACGCCACTAAGAACTTCTGGATTGATAATTTAATTTGACGTCTAAGGCCTTTGGTACATCTTTGAAGGATGGATCAATCGGAACATGTAATGGAACTTACGTTGTAGCAATAAAATAGATAACTTTAAGTTGCAAGCTTTCAAGGTCATAGAGGATGGCATTTACATCAAGAAGTACCTTTGAATCTCTTTCAAGACAGTCTTTCTCCTGGACATATTCCAATCTTATAATGATCATTTTTTCATAATCTAGATGTTTGTGTTTTGTCTAAAATGAATGCCATTCATTTGGAAAACTCATGTGGCTTTTGTGAGTTATGTTTTGGAGCACCGGAGACACCCCTCTCACAATGTAAGGGGGCCTACATGTGAAACCAGGGGCGGATCCAGCCCAAGACATTGATAGGCTGGAGCCCACTAAGCTTAAAAAAATTTTTTTTGAATGGTTTGGCTTTATATGTTATTGTTTCCTTCAGCCCGTTAATTTTTTTAGGTTAACACACACAAGACTTAACATTAAAGTGGCCCAAAACACGTAGAAACCCAACCTAACTAAAATTAAAGCCCAAAATCAAAAAGAAAAAAAGCGTCTTGGGCTGCTAGTTCCAAATAAATCTTGTTTTCACTTTTGTTTTTTTTTTTTTGAAGGCACTTTTGTTTTCTTATATGGTTAAGATTGTTGAAATACTTTAAAAAAAATGGGTTGTTGAAATAATTTTTTTTTTTTTTAAAGTTAGCCCACTAGTTCGAAATTTTCTAGTTCTATCCCTGCCAGTACATGATGCTAATACTGGTTTTATGTGAAAAATAGGTGTCACCATGTTATGGAGACACCCCCATGCTCTTGATCAAAATCCTAGTTTTTGTAGCGCATTGTCTTCTCTTGTGTTGGGCCATGGCTCATTGGTTGGGTGTGATAAAGGCTCATTTTCCATAAGTTCACAATCATGGCTATGGTCTTCAAAGGTTGAGCAGCTGTCTTTTGCAGTGTACCGTCTAGGTTTGATTAGGCTCATATTGCTCAAGCTTGGATTTATAGACGAAAGGAAGACAACTTGATCAAATTTTTGGAAACTGGGTGAGTTGGAACATCCACCATTAGTCTTTCTTGAACTCCTTGCTACATTAGCCATTAGCCATTAGGCTTTTGACTATTTTGTTTCTCTAACACGATGTTGATTTTCTCTCCCTGTACTTCTACAAAAAGATCGTTAAAAATAACCATTTCTCTGATTAGTACAACTCATTTCCCTAGAATATTAAAGATTGGGCCTATTCACTTGGAATGATTCTTTCTTGTTACAAAAACATGTTGATACAAACTCTAGCTGAAGAAGCTAATGTGATGCAAGAGTATTAATGGCCCCAAATAAGCAAATTTCTCACTGTGCTTCTAGTGCAGACATGGTTAACTCATTGAAGACTGAATCTGGTCTAGCAGAGGACGAGGAGGATGTGCCGGGTGCACATTTCCTTATTACAAAAGCAGGTTGATTGGATACTGAAATTGATGTTGCTTCGCCACCAAGCATGAAAACTACATTTGACATGGTGGGGCGATCATCCGGATCTTCTTGTACACATAACAGCCCGATGTTTATGCACTTGATAACTTCAGATCTTTCACAAGATTCAAGCTTTAGTACTGGATCCACTAAATCCAATGCCTTGCTTTCAGTCCACAATCTGCATACCTACAGGAATTAGCTTAAAAGTTTTATTAGATAGGGAGCTTGATAATAGTTATATATCGACAAAAGGTTGCATATAAGTGGAGGGATTTATCCACTTAGATAACCTAAGAGATTTAGGGCCTCAAGCGATTGGTTAAATCCTGTGTTTCTTTTTCCGCTGGTTATCTCTAACAAGATAACTCCAAAGCTAGACACATCTGAAGATATCGAGAATATCCCATCTAATGCATACTCTGGAGACATATAACCACTTAATCAAAGTAAGCAGATGTTAATGAGCATATATGACACAACATGGCTCATGCGGCAGAACTTGTACAAAAGCTAGCAGACAAGTATCATTTTCGATTTCTCATTTTTTTTCATATGTGTATGTTAGTTGGGAAAGTATATTTTGTGTCATATTTTCAAATAGCACTTACTAAGTTCTGACGACTTTGTTAGTGCTTGCTTCTGTTCCTTTACCCTCAACAATTCTTGCCAAGCCAAAGTCTGAAATTTTGAAGTTCATTTCTTCATCTAACAAAACATTGCTTGTTTTCAAATCTCTGTGAATGATCCTCAACCTTGAATCTGGGTGGAGATAAAGAACTCCTCGTGCTATCCCTGAGATGATATCGAACCGCTTCTTCCAGTTTAGCAGTATTCCAAGTTCTTTATCTAGATTTTTTTTATTTGCGATTTAAGAAAACAGATAGAAATCATAAATGACCTAAACAATGATTGTGTTAACTATAATAATCATTTAAAGGACTAACCAAAGATAAAGGCATCTAAGCTTTTGTTGTATTCATATAGTAAGATCTTCTCATTTTCCTTTATGCAATAGCCCAAAAGGCGCACAAGGTTTCGGTGTTGAAGCTTGGCAATCAATAAAACTTCATTGCGAAATTCATTTATGCCTTGCACAGAATAACTTAACAACCTTTTCACTGCCATTTCCTGTCCTCCAGCAAACGTTCCCTGCAGTACATGTGAAACATAATTAGTAATTATCAGAACAAACTTGATTATAGACAACTGTGGAGGATCAGAAAACTGTAGTAAAAACTTGTAAACAGGTCCAAATCCCCCCTCGCCCAAGTTTATGTTCATCTGAAAAATTATCTGTAGCAGCTAATATACTTTCCCAACTGCAGAATGGAACACTAACACTGCTCTTGCTATCTTCATCCATCATATCAGATATTTGTGCGTCACTCCTCTCGTTTGACCAATGCACTGGAGTCTCCATGCTTCTTTCTCCATCGTTTAGAGTCATACATATAGCAATGCAGCAATTCAGCTTGTTTCATATAGAAAAGGAAATAAAGAAAATGATTCTCCGTAAGTAGTTCCAGTTCTAACTCACTTGTTCTTCTGCTCATCCTTTGCCTCCAATAGAAGATATAGCTAAAGCAAGCAACAAGTAGAACTGTAGCAATTACTGCACTGGCAATAATAGCATCCTTTTGTCGTCTAGAAGACTTTCCAGGTGCCCCTGTAAAGAGCATCACAAATACATTTATTACATTTGTACACTTCAGAAAAAGAATCGAATATATTGACAAATAGATGACTACGTGCCTTGGACACAAGAAAAACTTGTGCCGTTCCATCGATAGTCTTGGTCACAACAGCATCTTCTCGCGCCATTTCCTTTGTCATGACAACTTGAATTGGCCCAATCTTGGCAATCAGTGGATACACTACAAGATGGCTCCAATGGAAGTTTCCAACTTACCTCTATTTTTCTTAGTGATGAGGGCTCATCGAAGGAATTGTAAAGATCAGTAAAACACCAGTTTGTAACGGTGAATGGAGATGACAGGTTAAGCTTCACGATTTGTCTTGACAAATTTCTGGCATCACAACTAATAGCAGTTTCCTTGTTTACTTCAATAACAAATGTACGGTTCTCCTTAAAAAAGCCAATGACTGGATACTCACCGCTCAACGTCTGAAACTGAAATTTCCCGGTGGAGTTATCACAGTGGAAACTATAGTACGAAGGATCACCACAGTGTGGCCCTGTACTCAGTGGATAAGGTATCCTTTTCTTGCCACAAGGCTTACACTCTCTGGCTTCTGGTTCTACAAGACCATATCCTGAACATCAAGAAGAAAAAGTCCCAGGTACCACCAGAATATTCAGTAAGGTATCCAATAAAGCACTTAACCAATCAACATTTTGGTATAAACTACAAGAGAATTGAAGTGACTCATTCACAATAACAGTTGAGCTAACATGAAGAAAAGAGAACAACTACCTATATCTTCGTTGGAAGACAGGATATAAAGGCGCACATTAGCCTCGTCATCCTGCTGAAGATTTCCAAGATCCTCAGTGGCAGTCCAACACATGGTACCAGCCTGCCTACCAGCCTCACTTGCTCCTCTGTCCGTGAGATTTCTATCTAGTGAGTAATAAGCCAGACAGTTGCAATTATTCTGGCACTGCTCTTCGCAATCCTCTCTCGTTTTAGCCTTATCAAAAGGCTGGAATGAGCCCTTGAAACCGGCCAACAACCATATTGAGAACGTGAGTTGCTTCAATTTGTCGCATGGAATTGGAGGATCTCTTTCACAACCTTGAGTGTAAGTTCCATTATTCCAATCTTCTTGTATAACAGGTTTAAAACCAGGCAAACAACTGCATAGTGTTTCTCTAGTGCTATTACAAATGCTGAATTTCCCACAAGCATCACTTACACTGCAGCGATCTCGGGGCTCTGACCACAGCAAAATCCACTGATTCCTAACATCCCATCTATAGTATTGCAATTCTCCGGTTAAATTCATGAAAAGCTTGGTAATATTGTAATTAGAAGCTCTTGTAATATTAGGATTTGTAAAATTAAAAGATACAAGCCCACCACTGCTTTCGGTGCTAAAAGATTGATATGTACGTCCATCATGCTGTTCGGCAAATCCCGACAACAAAAAGTAAATATCATTAAGCATTTTATTGGGGTAATAATACGGAATATTTGGCCAATCACTCGTCCAGTGAAGACTCGACCTGTTAAGTATTCGGTAAAATCTTTGGTCTGCTCCGAACGTGAAGTCTCCAGTTGCCGGGTCAGTAGGGGGTTGACCAGGAAGTCAAAACCATATTTTTGTCCATTTTCATACTAGGAAGAAATGTATCTGTTGGATGCTCAAAACTTTGCCATAAATACTTCCTGTACTTCCTGGATGAATTTTCAAAAACTATCAAGTTCCCTGAATCCAATAGCTTCACATTCCTGCTAGAAGTTCCAGAATTCTCAAATGATGCTACGGTATAAGTATCCCCATTTGAAAGTACCGTGAGGTTGCCATCTTCTGAAATTCCAAATGATCCCGAAGAATCCGACACTGGGTTATCTCTATTAGGAACCCACACTATTGTTTTCGGGTTTAGCTTGTAGTACCATATTCCTACATATTTGTTGCCGTTTTTGCTGCTGCTACCATCAGGAGTAAAGAAACCGAGTTCAAATATTTCTCCAGCTGATATGAGCGTTTCATGTCCATCATCTCTTATTGGATTGCTTCTGGTGATGGTGTCTCTTGCATCACTTGGATGATTCAAGCAAACCACTAACAGTATGCAGTAGAAGAATAACACTGAAAAATGCATATTGCCCTATGACATGAAATTACGAGTCTTTCAAGAAATTGAAGGCAATGTAATTTATGATTTGCAAATTACCACTCAAAATCTTATCTGCAAAAACAAAATTATCAGAGCAGAATGATCCGATCTTGAGCGTGGTCCGCATACGTTGAGAAAGGCAATACACAAGTCTTCTCTTGAAAAGTCAATGACGTTATTATGAGTACTACTGGACAAGTGAAAAAGGAAACAAAATAACAATTGACCTTTTGTTTTTATTAATAGAAATTCTCCCTAGCCTCGAGCTCGACTTGCAAGTTGTGGTAAGCAGTCTCCCACTGACCTGTTGTTGAAATCAAGCCACCATCGCTGCCCAGCTTGCGGATTATGACTGTGAGCTGAGCCGGAGATCCTTCTCACAAGAATTTTTTTAGGCTTAATTACGAAAATGGCCCCTAACCTTTGCCTTCGCTTAGCAAATGCCCCCTAACCTTCCATTTATATGATGAGCACCCCAAATGTTTGCTGAGTCCTTCAGAGATGGCGTTTGCCAGCCAATTCCGTCCAAATTCCCTGTTAAAGTAGCGCGTTGCTCGCAATCTTCTCACCCCAGGGAAATATGTGTCTATTAAGTTACTTCATTTTTTTTATTATTCCCACAAAAATAGAAAAGTCAATCTCATCTCCTAAGAAATATAGTATGATTTCTATTAGAGTGGAAATCTTAGTGAGTTTAAGACATCTTAGATAAACAGAAATTTGAGTAGAAAGTTTCTCACTTATCGGATCCATACGGTAATTTCTCAATTTATCCTGTTTAACAAATGTGTTGGCTTGTTTGGATAATCTATGTCAGTCGACTTCTTGAAAAAAACAAATACTCAACAAAAATTTTAAAAATATTTCCAATAACCACAACCTTAACATACAAAGAATACCCCAAACCAGAAAAAGAATGTTCGGCCAAGTTTACATCTAAGACCTATAAAAAACTCGTAATACAACAATGGAAACCCAATAAAATTTCCAAACTATTCCATTTGAAAGGCAAAAGCAAAGGTTTAGGGGCCATTTGTGTAACTAAGCCTTTTTTTTTATGAGGTCACGCCTAATATGCTTAAGCATGTAATAATCTGTACAAGCATTTAATATTTCTCCTAATCTGTACAAGCATTTCTGTCGGTCCTACAATTTTTGTACAACAAACGATAAAACAATGGTCAAGTTATCAAAACACTTCTGCATAACATAAGAATTTAGAATTTACACAAGACTTTTAACAATACGAAGTCAGTAATTACAACTCTCAGTTTAAAACCCATAAACTTATAAAAACATTAATACAGACTCTGATTGAAGAAACAAATATGATGCAACAGTATTAATGACCCCAAATTAAACAGGCAAATTTCTTATCGTCCTCCTTGTGCAGACATGGTTATCTCTTTGGAGACTGGATCTGGTTTAGTAATGGAGAAGAAGGATAAGCAAAACATTTGATGATGGTGTCTCGTATAATTGGATTGCTTCTGGTTATGGTGTATCTTGCATCACTTGGATGATTCAAGCAAACCACTAACAATATGTAGTAGAGAGAAATAGTGCTGACAACTGCATCAGCATATGACACGAAAATGTGAGTCTTTCAATTCAAGAAATTAAGGGCATTGAAATGTATGATTTGCAAATTATCACTGGAAATCCATCTGCAAAATGATGATAAGAATAGAATGGTTGGATGTGCATGGCCTGTATACCATGTGAAAAAGGTAAAATACCATTGAAATTTCTTAGTCCATGACATTATAGTGACTGGACCAAGTGAAAAAGGAAACAAAATGTCAATACCCTGTTTTTATTAAGAGAGTTTGTTCTGGACTTGTCTCCGTGTCTTCGAGCTCGGTTTGCAGCTTGCAATGAGACAGCTATGGCCGACCGGTCACCACTTATTGAAATCAAGCCTTTGGTATTATTCCAGCTTGCGGATTGCGAGCATCAGCTGAGCTAACGATCCCACTTGCAAGATAATTTTTTTTTTTAAAATTATTTTCATTAATCCTGTTCAGGAACCATAAATTTATACAACTATACAAGAGATATTAAATTTGATTAAAAATAAAAAGTCACAGAAGCCTCCTTCGAGTTTAGGACTACAAATTCAAATCTAAAGCCAAAAATAGCTCCAATCCTCCAATTTAGAAACTTAAGGCACCTGCTCAGGCTGTTCGTGGAATAATCTTTCTTGAGCTTCCTACATTATGAAAAATTCGTACTTATATATTTTATCTACACTAATCATTAATAAACCTCGTTGCATGTTGTTTTTAAATTTTACTAAGCATTGAAAAATTCATATATTCAAATTTTAAGTGACGGACCAGTCACCCACTAAACGAATCTCATAAATCAAAGAAAAAGGGAGAATTTAATACCACTTTGCCCTAAACTTCATATATATTTAGACCTTATCTAAAATATTCAAATTTGCTTAATGAATTTTCTGAACTTATTATCACATAACCTAGGGTAGCCAGTACACTTCATTTTTTTCGTTGCTAAAGCTTAAAAGTCGAAGGAATTTTTTTTTTCTTAATAAATACATACAGATAATATTCATGTGAATCATGAACGTATGGTTGAAATCTTGCAATTGTAAAAAAAATTTCTTTATGCTATTATGATTTAGATTAACAAAATCCTTCAATTGAATTATTATATTTGCAGATTTTTAAACTATCTATCATATGGTGTCTTTTGTCATATGTGGTAATTCATTCTGCAATAGGGCATTAATTGCTTCTGGTGAATGCCATTCTATTGATTTTACTTGTGCATTTGGTTATGTTAAATAATCACGCCAAAAAAACAAAAAGGGACAGTTTAGCTTGCAAATCCTATTATAAAAGAAAAGGGTGGTGGACGAAAAGGCAGTCTTTCTCATGGCCAGATTCCAATCTTATAAGGATCTTTTTTCTGTAACGTAAAACGATGGAAGCATATTTACTGAAAAAGATGGAAGTTTTCTTTGGTTGTCAGGCAAATTCTGGTTTTTGCATAAATTCATAATCACGGCTCTGGTTTTCAAAGGTTGAACTGTCTTTTGCAGTGCACCGTCTAGATTTGATTGAGCTGAAAATACTTAAGCCTGGATTTATAGAGGAAGTGGAGGCAACTTGATCAAAGTTTTGGAAACTGAGTTGGAACATCTCTGCGGGGAACCCATTAATCTTTCTCGAACTCCTTGCCACATTATGAAAAGGTTGCACTAATTATTATTTGTTTATATAAGAAGGCTTCTGATTATTTTGTTTCTCCCGCACTATGTTGAGTTTCTCTCCCTGTATTACAAAAGGATCGTTAAAAAGCAATGTTTCTGTGATTAGTACAACTCATTTCCCCAAGAATATTAAAGATCAGGCCTATATGTAGAATGATTCTTTCATTACAAAACCTATTGATAGAGACTCTGATTAAGAAACTAATATGATGCAACAATATTAATGGCCCCAAACTAACCAAATTTCTCATCGTCCTTCTGGTGCAGACATGGTTAACTCATTGAAGACTGAATCCAGTTTAGCGGAGGATGAGGAGGATGTGCTGACCGTGCGTTTCCTTATTAAAAAAGCAGGTTGATTGGGTACTGGAACTGATGTTGCTTCGCCACCAAGCATGAAAACTACATTTGACATGGTGGGGCGATCATCTGGATCTTCTTGCACACATAACAACCCCACATTTATGCACTTGATAACTTCAGATTTTTCACAAGATTCAAGCTTCAATATTGGATCCACTAAATCCAATGTCCTTTTTTCAGTCCACAATCTCCATACCTATAGGAATTAGCTTAGAAGTTGCACTAGACAGGGAGCATGCTAATAGTTATATACAGAAAACATTGCTTATATAAAATGGAGAGATTTTAGCCACTTACGTAGCCCAAGAGATTTAGGGAATCAAGGAACTGAAAAAGTCCCGTGTTCTTTTTTCCACTGATTATCTCAAG
>CAVNYN010213003.1:0-57610 GCA_963692815.1 Nyctanthes arbor-tristis
TACTATAACTTTGAAGAATGCCTTCACTACATTGAAGACTATATGCTAAAGCATGGACCGTTTGATGGCTTGTTGGGATTTTCTCAGGTTCGTATATCTTGAAAAGTTTCCTTATAAAATGCGGAGTAAGGTATGAACACTTTCTCGTCGCTTTTCAATACAATGAAGCTGGAGAACGCAATTCATAACATTTAATTTATATGGACTAGAGATTCATAAATTGCTCGTTATTTCGGACTTGATATTTGTTTGCAATTGGTAGGGTGCACTTTTATCAGCAGCATTGCCCGGAATGCAAAGGGAAGGCGTGGCACTTACCAAAATTCCTGATATAAAGTTTCTAGTTATAATCTCAGGGAGTAAATTTGGGGGATCCAAATTTGGGCTACCCAAACTCGCTACCAGTGCATTTTCTGCTCCAATCAAGTGTCCTTCCCTCCACGTTATAGGTAGTTTTATATTTTCGTATTTTGTTCTTGTTTTTGAGGTCGAAAAATGCAATTTTCCTAAGAAAACTACGTTAGCTAAGAACAAATGAGAGTAATTCGCTAGCTTGATTAATGAATAAAACGTTTTAAATTTAATCGACAATTAAGCGAATCTCAATACGACAGTTTATTTACCTTAAATAGAGGGAAAAAGTGACTGAGAAAGATTCACGTAATTAATTAATTAAATAAATAAATTCTTTATTTATTTATTTATTTATTTATTTGCAGGAGAGTTGGACTTCTTGAGGGAGGAGGGAAAAGCATTATTGAACTCTTTTGTGGATCCTGTTGTGATTAACCATCCCAAAGGACACACTGTACCAAAATTATGTGAGTACTAAACAGTGTGTATATATATATATATTCGTTTTCTAGCATTTTTAGCAAATTGATTAATCTCGCTAATATTAGCTAAGTGATACATATTAGAAAATGTGAAGTAGAATTATTTTAAATTTTCATAAATTTTTTTTTCATTGACGAGCATTCATGTTAGTTCATTACCTACTATGTGAAACGATGAATGCCTTAATTACCACCCTTTTTTATTATTGATTTATAATATTACAGATAGAACTTGATTTATTACCGTAACGTCTTAATTATGATCTTCTTTTGTTTTTGCAGTTGGGGAAGACCTCGAGAAAATGTTGGGATTTATTCAGAAAATTGGATTGAAGGACCCTTGAGAAATCTCTCTAGTTTTACAACAGTCATAAAATGACAAACTGCTATGGTTTGTACTAATTAAGTATTTTGTTGGCTAATTGATATATTGAACTTCCTTGGATTCCTGTTAAATTCCGGGTGTTTTCCAATTTTTCTACAAAATCGAAGTTGGTTCTGTTAATGTGCCCGCGTGCAGAGTTGACATCTGACACGTGTAAAAATAATGGACCTCACCACTGTACTTTGAATTTAATGAATGAATAAGATAATGTCAACTTATTTATTCATTAAATTCAAAGTACAATGGTGGGGTCCATTATTTTTACACGTGTCAGATGTCAACTCTGCACGCGGGCACATTAACATAACCAACTTCGGTGTTGTAGAAAAATTGTTTGTTTTCAATGACTAATAATAAATTTTAATAAAATTAATTAAATCCATCAAAATCAAAGTACCCTGATCTTAATAATTTTGAAGTAAATATTTCATCTCTGTTCTTCAATTTAGCACAACTTTTGCAATGTACAAGTTGACCGCCAACGTTTTAAGTATAATTACACTGGTTCAGAAATTTGTTTAAATTGTAACCTCATATTAGACATTTCATGACAGATTCTATGAGGTATGAAACTATTTTGCAAACTCATTATTGTTAGGGAAACATTCCAAAAGTTTACCAATGTATTTCTTTTCACACTAAGATGTCATGTAGTAATATACCGCTTCAATACTTAATATGACCATAGACCAAGAGAAGAGCAATGATTGTGAGAAAGACCGAAAAAACATATGTTTCTGGGGGGCATGTAAGGGAATTGAAGAAGAATTGTAAAAATATAATACAAAAATAAAAAAAAAAATTGGCAGAGACTAACTTTTTATATATATATTTTTTTTGGGAGAGTAGGAGGGAAAGTTCTTATGGTTATGATAATTTAGTAGCGTTTTAAAGAGCTCGACTAGGCAATGCTTGTGTTGCATTCGGAGTTTGAATTTCACGTTTCACTACATCTTACACTTTATCGTACTTTATCAAGTGTTGATGTCACTTTTACCGTGTATTAGTGCTCTTAGATCTACCTAAACTCAATACTTAATTTCAACATTTTCTAAAGCTTATACATTTTTTTTAAAGGAGGACTTATACGCTTTTTAAAACAATGTAATGTAATATATGGTTAGATTAGAGTTGGCAAAACAACTCGTGAGCCCGAGCCTGAATACGGTTTGGAAAAGGCTAAGCGAGCTCAAGCGCGAACAAGTCACGGCAAGTTGCTCATCAAAGACGAGCTAACGAGTTGCTCGTGAGTCATCTCAGGCTTGGCTCGAAAAAATGCGAGCTCGGGACTGAGCGTGAGCACCTTTTCACCTGATGAGCTAAGGCTGGCAAGTGCGTGCCGAGCGCACACAAGGCCCGGCAAGCCAAGCTTGGCTCGCCTAGCCGGATTGCTAACCCTAATTGGATGAAGATCGAGTGATCGGCTTGCTTTATTCAAATGTTAAGGATCAAATTGCAACCTAAGAACAAGTTGGAGACCATTGTTGAAAATTTTTGTTTTTTAAAAACGGAGGAAACCAATTCCGAATCTCCCACTCGTCCTCCGTCATTTTCCTCTCTCTCTCTTTCTCTCTCTCTTTCTCTCTCCCACCCACCCACCCACTCTCTCTCTCTCTCTCTCTCTCTCTGTCTCTGTGCACATACATAGTCGTTCGAGGCTTCGAGCTTTATACTACTCACTAAACAATGGCGGCGATTTCGGTCGCAATCAGACCGAGGCTTGTTCTTCAGCCAACGAATGCCGGTGCTACATTCGGCGATCATGCGCTACTCCCCGTTTGCGCGGATAAAAACCCAGACAGAAACGAAAATTTACAGAGACTGAGAGTAAAAGTGCAATCAGAGAAGCACGATTCCTCATCTTCACGTCGCTCGACAATATGCATTGATTTCAAGGATCCGGATTGGAAATCAAAGTATCAGACAGACTTCGAGGCTCGCTTCAACGTTCGTCACATAACTGACGTGTTCCCGGACGTCGTCCCCTACCCTTCCACTTTCTGCCTCAAGATGAGGTGACTCTATCAAATTGACACAAATATGACAACCAAAAAAGCTGCTTAATTTTTTCCTTTTATTACAAAATTTACGTGTTAAAATTCTGTACTTCGTAGTTTTTGGTATTTTTGTTGCTAGACTAGTCGAGCATTATGCTTATTAGCATGTGTTGAAGTGACTGATATGGATTTTTTAATACAGTATGGTTAAACTTCTTTTTTTTTTTCTGAAGTACAATAACAATTGCATTATAGTAGTACAAGTGCTTATAGATATACATCATTTTGAAACACAGCGCAAAGAAATCAACAATATAAACCTTTATGTAGGGGAGTACAATAAATCAACAAGACAACCTTTATGTAGGGGAGTACAATAAATCAACAAGACAACCCCTATGCAGGACTACAAATTACATATAAAATATAGAGAAAAAGGATATTTCTGTTTAATGTATGTTCTTTATTCCCTGAATGAGCTCAGATCTCTAAATTTCACAAAACGTATTAATTTTCAAGAAATGAGCTGTTCAAATGATTTGATTTCTGTAAAACAATCACTGAAAACCAATTGAAAAGACAACTAATGTTACTAGGAAAAAAATTGATTTGAGATGCTGTTACAGGACTTCGGTAGACGTGGATTGTGTGGAACGTTATTCAGATGACAAGTGGCATGGGTACATTAACAACAATGACAAAGTATTGCTTAAGGTATAACACACGATTTTTTTGTTAGCTGTTCAGTTTGTGATATCAATTACTTGGCAATCTTTACAAGTTAATAACGCTGACAGGTTGCCTTAAATCATACCGTCATCATTTAGTATCAAGCTATTTCTGTTATTTACAGTAAAGACAGAATCAAATGGTTGGGATCTCTCGTTTAAATTAAGAACTAGTGCTAAACTTGGCAATGTGGTCATAGAATATTCATTTTCTTTGTGTCTTGGGTGATATGCAAAGAGAATTTGAGAATTAGTTTTGCTCTAAGGGCTTGTTGTTTTCTTTTTTATTATTGTATTCAGTTGCATTTATAGGTATTCTGATTTAGATGTGTTTCAGTTCAAATATGTGGTTAATTCTGTAATGCAAAAGTCTTAAACCTTGATAATGGGCTTCCCACAAAGGAAAACCACCTCAGAAAAAATGACCATTGGAAATGTCACATCCTCCCATATGCTTTGGCACTGCCATACACTAACACTTACTATCTCATGCATTTCTTTGTCCCGGTATGTTTCCCCACAAGCACCATGTGTCATGCAGGTAAACTTTTATCTGTGTGTGTTAATCTGTACTGTTTATATAAAAGGAGTTCACATGCTGAAAAAGAGATGATATCTTTAGATCTTTATGCACAGGGGATTCACCTTCTCTATCCAGATATTCTGTTGTAATACTATGGCATCTGAAATGTTATTTATGTAATTATTTCAGGTAATACGTTATTCCTCTCCTACATCTTCAGGTGCCGAGTGCAGTGATCCTGACTGTACATGGATGGAGCAATGGTAAATTCATATGATACGTGTTTAACGTAGTTAAATTGCTAGATGACCATTAGGGAGACAGAAAGCAGTTTCGTGCTTTGACATGGAAACTTAGGTGATCCACCATAGTTTTTAGAGAGAAAGATCGAATGACAATCAAAGAAAATGCTAATGATGAGTACATGAACTGTTTCAGAAATAGATGAATTATATGTCTCTTCTAATCATGACATAAAGCTTTACTGGTGAATGTACTTGCTGCTTCTTGAATTCAAGAACCAGTGGATTCTTTACATTGTTCAGTCCACTTAGTAATTTACATAATCGTCAAAATCACCCTAGCAATCTGCAGGAGCTTTTCTGAGATCGCATATACTCATTCAACATGATTTTTCTTTACCCAAGTCCTAAACAATAGTGGTTTTATATTTCTCGACTGTCCAACTTCTCACTACATTTTGCTTTTCATCTTTGCCCAGCAGAGCTGGTAAACCAATTTACTAAAAAGAAGAATTGCCACATTATTTTTGTTTTGTTTCCCCCAGTTGGATTTATTCAAGTAGCTCAATACCTGATAAAGTGAACATTCTGCTCCATTGTATCAAATGACATATAATCTCCACAAAGTGCACTATGTTTCTAATATTTTACATTAAAATTTCATTCTTTAAATGATAATTGAGATATTCTTTTGTGGAAATGTCACTTAATCAAATTTCAGGGTCCACCGTGCTGGTCCACGAGAAAAAATATACTTTAAGCCGGAAGAGGTAAAAGCTGTAATCGTTATCTGTGGAGGGCTTTGTCCTGGCCTTAATGATGTAATCCGACAGGTATTCCATCTACTAATCATTTGTTTTTATAGTTCATGCTTAGTCTGTGTTTAATCTTGTAATCGCCTCCATGAAACTAAAATTGCATCAGATTCTATCAAAAGAGTAATATTTATCTCTTAAAAATTATATTGCTTGGTGATATCAGATTAATCTTCTGTAATCTGAATTAAATAGTTGGTTTCAGACATGCTCATATACATTTGGTGTGGGTGATTAGAGGATAAACTTTGAGGCCTTCTATCACGATTCTAATTGGCTAGAGTTTCAATAACTTGCGGACATTTCAAGATTTAATTTATGCGCTTAGAAAGTTATTATCTTGTGTAGAGCATTGAAACTCCCGAATCAAGTGATAGTCAAGTCTCTTTGTTAAGTTCTCTTTCTTCTTTTCTTTTTCAATGGCTGCAGATAGTCATCACCCTTGAAATATATGGGGTAAAGAAAATTCTGGGAATTCCTTTTGGTTATCGTGGATTTACTGACAAGGATTTAGCAGAAATGCTGGTGAGTTCCTCCATTATTCTGAAATCAATACTTTGAATGACTTCAGTGTGACTGGTAGTGAATAAACGCTAAATTTTTCATTTATTTACCGCATTTCCTTAGTAAATCATTATATTAATTCTTTCTCTTAGTAAAGGTTGAATAAATTCAGTTTCTGAGCAGTCTGTTCCGTTGTTTGTTGCTGAACTCCTAGTTTGCATTAATTGACCTTGTTTGGTTTCCTAAATTGCAATGTGATCAGCAATCTCTTACAAACCGAATGCTCTTATTTGAGTTCAGACCTTCCCGGTTTTGATAATGAAGTGAATTCCGAAATCCTGGGTAGGCATATTGCATATGCATTTTAACATATTTCCCTTCTGCTAGCATGTTAGAATTGTAATTTTATGAGCTAAATATCTAGCATTTCAGTTATCCAGGAAAGTGGTTCAAAATATTCATCTCTCCGGTGGAACCTTGTTAGGAGTCTCTCGAGGAGGACCTAAAGTTAGTGAAATTGTTGACAGTATGCAGGTATATATTGAATTCTGTTATTTTTCTTTATAGTAAAACTTGGCTTTGGAATGATGTGTTTAACTAAGATTTAAATTATGGCAGGAAAGAGGAATAAACATGCTCTTTGTGCTGGGTGGGAATGGAACACATGCTGGTGCCAATGCGATACATGAAGAGGTTCTTAGTAACTTTAAACTATAATTTATACTAAGCAAACTTCAGGAACTATTACCCATGATCTATTCATTCTTTTGGTACCTTAAGCTAAGTTTACCGATTAGTTAAATATCACTAAACATTTAACATGGTTTTATATTTTGAAAACAATTAATTTTAAGTTTTAACCTTGCTGCAATAAGTTCTTGAATAGTTCTGAAGGATATTCATAATTTAGTATTGGTGCTTTCCTATGTTTTCTCTATGATGCTATCTGGGTCATCACAGCTCTCACATCTCCTTTCTAGCATTCTTGTGAAGTTAATCTTTCAGTAACTCCCATTGCTGAAGCATCATTTACAGGTTTTCTTTGGTATGTCTCTTTTTCTCAATGCCGCAAAAGACGGTTGAAGGTAGCTGTAGTTGGTGTCCCAAAGACTATAGACAATGATATGCTGCTTATGGATAAGACTTTTGGTTTTGATACAGCTGTTGAAGAAGCACAAAGAGCAATTAATTCTGCATATATTGAGGTAGACAAGGGTACCAATTAGTGCACATTATGGTTGCTCTATCTGCAATCAATGTTTTTGTTTCCAATGCACATTTTCTTTATGAGGTTTCTACAGAACTCTTTCCTGTTATATACTCCACTCAGAAATGACTCCCTCGCTATTTGGACAGGCACACAGTGCTTATCGTGGTATTGGCATTGTAAAATTGATGGGCCGTAATAGTGGATTTATAGCCATGCACGCATCCCTTGCTAGTGGGCAAATTGATATATGTTTGATTCCAGAGGTATAGTTTTCAGGGACATGATTGATCTGAACATTGCTTTATAAAAGTCTGTGAGACTGTTCATTAAGTTTTGTTTGTATTTAGTAGGTGCCTTTTAATCTGCATGGGCCTAATGGTGTCTTGAGTCATCTGAAGTATCTTCTTGAAACAAAGGGATCTGCTGCTGTCTGTGTTGCTGAAGGATCTGGGCACGTAAATGAGTGAATGCTTCTCTAGTATTGATCTTGTGAATATCTCAAAGTAAATACTTCCATATATAAATCAGTGAATGCTGCTTCAGTTTTCATCTGCCTATAATTTCAGTCGAGGTAAAAAGACCAGATGAGTAATATTTTAATTTTAAACTGTATAACTTAATAATCAGAAAAAGTACAAAAGATATCCTGTAATGATAGACTCGAGCAAAATGGACTGCTGCACAGTTTATAATAATAGGACAAGGGCTTAATGCTATGTTGCTATGTTTTCACTTGCTTTTGGCTGCAGAATCTTCTCCAAAAAACAAATGCTACAGATGCATCAGGAAACATTGTATTAGGAGATATTGGTGTTCATATACAACAAGAGGTTGGTTCTACCATAATTTTTATTTATTTATTTATTTTTTTAAATCTTGCCACGCTTAACTTTTTCTTTAGAATTTGATTACAATACATAATTGATTGGTGGGTTTTAGATGTATAAAGTTAATCATAAGATTGCAATGTGAGAAAATGGGAAAGTTTTGTAAATCAATCCAAGTTTTTTACCCTAAGCGCACTTGCTTAGCTCTTAAGGCCAACCATAAAGAGAATTTTCTTGAACCGCCTAAAGCTTAAGCTTTCCCCAAGAGGAGGAAATTATATGCTTTGTGTATGTATATATATATATATATATATATTTTAACACACTCTCTTTCACACGTAAACCAGAGCATAACTGTAAAAATCATTAACTACATTTACCTTCCGTGTTGCAGCATTGAACCCTTTATCTGCAATTCTGCATGTTTAAGCATTTAGAGAAGGAAGAAATTTACTGTTAAACCCCTTCTACAGTATTCTGTAGCTAATATGGTCATCCAACATATGCGGATATGGTTGTTCTGACCAATTTCTATTTTGAAAAAGAAATAAAACACTCTTATGTTTATAGCCAGAATTTTTTTTACTGAGTAAAACATTTTTTGTACTTGTTCAATTGTCTAATGGATTTTTTCATGAATATAGTTCTTACCTATGCACTTTGGTTTTATTTACAACTCGGTTTAGAATGTATAATTGATCCTATATCTTCTGAAGTATAATCAGAATGTCACTCGTACATTTACATAACCAGAGCTCGTAATTAAAAAAAATTCGTAATCTTTTACTGCTGGAGCTCAGCCTAAAACTCACAAAATTTTATCGAAATGAATGTGTGTGTATGTGAGAGTGAGAGAGAGAGAGAGAGAGAGAGAGAGAGAGAGAGAGAGAGTTCTTTTCATTTTAAGCAGTTTCTGTAATTCGGTTCAATTCATGGAGAAATTTCAGTTTAGCTCATCTACTAATAGATATGAAATCTCCCTTACAGACGAAGAAGTACTTCCAAGAGATTGGGTTTCCAGCTGATGTGAAGTACATTGATCTGACATACATGATCCGTGCATGCCGTGCAAATGCATCAGATGGAATTCTCTGTACTGTTCTTGGCCAAAATGCTGTAAGACTGTTGTTCTCAGAGTTTGGACATTTCTTTCACTAATTTTTGTTACATCCCATAATAACATTCCAGAGTCTACTGTGATTGCCTGCCTGGCAGGTTTTAGCACATGAATCTAAATTAGGTGGGTAAAAGACTACAAAACATCAAATCGCTGCTTGGTTACGACAAGCAAACTTGAATTCTTTCCTTGTGTCGGAGCAGAAATGGGAGTGATATAGATACAATCTCCTCGAACTACTTGCAATTAACATTCTAAACAACCATTTGCTATCCATGTAACTTCCATAATTATAGGTTCTCTTGTTTAGTAGCATATATTAGAATCTTAGATTATGCTGGTGGGATGGTGAATAGATACTTGCAAGATGGAGATAGCCCTTCTTTTCCTCTTGTTCTTTATTTTAACGTGGGATGGCATTCTGTTTCTCCGTTCAATTTTCCCTTTTTATTGTTAGCGGGATCTGAAGTTACAGGATTTTGTATTTATTACATAGATAATTGACCTTTTGAGCCAAACGCTAATTAATATCAGGTTGTTTTACAAAATCTTTATGTGATACGCACACATATTTGGGCAGGTTCATGGTGCATTTGCTGGATATAGTGGCATCACAGTAGGCATATGCAACACTCACTATGCCTATTTTCCTATTCCTGAAGTCATCTCCCAACCCAGGGTGTTGGATCCCAACAGCCGCATGTGGCATCGTTGCTTGACATCAACTCGACAACCAGACTTCATCTAAGTGATCATATACATGTGAGAGAAACTTGGTGCATCTCAGGTACACAGATTTTCTGATTTGATATTGTTGACTGTGGCATAATTGTCCTCATCGAACACTCCAGTAAAGGTTTGAAATGCATATCAGAGGAAAGAATGTTGGGTAAGTTTTCTGGTTAAGCCAGGTGGAAAGTCCATTTCTGTTGAAGAAATAATACAGAAGAAACTTGTTTATCTTGTAGCATTCAGCATGCCAATTCTAGAGTGGCGTAATATTAATAACCTTGCTAATTAACAAACAAAACTATTATGCTAAGAGAGAACCCCTTGTGTTGAAATTGTTTCTACTTGCAGAGTAAGAGTTCTCTTATTTCAGGTGGTTGAATATATTTTGATCAATGTAAGGCTATAACATAACATATTACCGGGCATATGCTACATGACCATGTGTATCAGATGAATAGTAGTAGACGAGTGCCAATTACTACCTTTCTTTATGGATGGAAACAGTTCTCTTTATTTATTTTATTTTATTTTTTTATTTCTTAACTTTTAGAGTTAGATCCCCCACCCCCTTTTCTCACTCCTTCAAGATGGTAAACTGGACAGTGGACACTGTTTGTCGGAGTAATCGGTAGAACATTTTCAGTGTTTGACGTCATTAAAAATTTATTGATCATTCTATTCATTACTGCATAGTGCATCCCAAATCCAATGCCACCCAAGTATTTACTGGATTGCGGGAGATATATGTGCGTAAGATCCAAACTCACCTGCAATTGGTCAAAATTTACATATGGTACCACTACCCGCTGACAGCATAATAATTTTGATACATTTTTGGTACTTTTTGTAGATGAGGTTTAAAACCCAGTTACGGAAACCAAAATTAAAGTCTAAACGGGGTACTTGTCTAGCGGTACATAAAATCCAATTCTACCACAGCAGCTCTAAGACGAACTTTGTTATATTAGACATTTTTGGGTGACAGATAGGTATATAGTTTTATTTTGATATATGCAACTCTATGTGGTGAATAAAAATACTTATTTTCTTGGGTGTGGTAACTTATTTTGACGCCATGTGTTAAAATACAAAGGTTTAGTCAATGGGGGTGGGTAAATGATCAATCCAAATAAGCTCCTTGAGCAACTATACAAGATAACAACTATAATTTTTACTCCCATTCATTTGAAGTAGGATTTCAGTATATTATGGACAATTTTAGTTTTCCTACATATATCTTGTAGACGTATATTTAAAAAAAAAAAAAAAATCTTTAAACTTAATTGTTAATGCTAAATTTCACTTTGGCTCAACAAACGAATTTGTTTACACAGGAAACTCATATTTGAATGGTTTTGAGCAATAAATGTAGAATTTATGGTGAGATTAGTGAGATTTCAGAGAGAGTAAATGTAAGAGACAATAGTATGTTGCCAATGAGGAGGATTCGTAATTCTTGTGGATCTCCTCCTATTTATAGTATAAGAATTAGCAAGTAATGATTACAAGCTTTAAACGCTTAGCCTATGAGAAGCTTTGTAAGTACATCTAGCTATAATAGATGTCAGGCTTGTTGACTAATTACAAGCTAATTGTCTTTATGGGGAAGACAAATACCAACTTTATAATAAATGCAGCTGTTACATCAGTTTTAAGTGATAAGGTATGCAAGTTGGCTTGCAAATTGCATCATAACTAGCACGCATACAGAGATGTGCACGGAGCTTGGGTCCTCTAGACTTGCAACCTCTCGAGCTGACCTGCTGGGGTGCTTGTGAAATTTTAGAAGGTCGTGAGTTGAGTGCATGAGCTAGCCTGACGAGCTGATTTTCTGAGGTCATGGGCTGAGATCTGCAGATCTTGAGCTCGTGAGTTTTCTGAGGTGATTGGTTGTGGACCTATGCTGTTGGGTGGCCAGCTCGTGGTCTGGTGGGCTAGTCCCTTGACTCATGGACGGTTAACCCTGACCTCATACTTAGGTATAAACAGTACCGCCTCTCTTAAGAGATAATGCTATGCAAGTTGGTTTGTAAATTATCTTATAGATGGCAAGTGTGACGAGGTGCGCTCAGGTCCCCAGGTCGTTCAGCTCCTTGACTTTAGGAGCTGATCTGTTGGAGCTCAAGAGTTGACCTCAGGTGCTGACACGTTGTGCTCAAGAGCTGCCTCAGGTATGGCCTATAGGCCTACGCTGCTAGGTCGCCAACTCGTGGTCTAGAGGGTCAACTCCTTGACTTAGAGGCCACTGACCTCACACGTGGTATCAACATTAATCTTTATCGGAAAACTCTTTTAAACAGATAGAATACTTTTTAAGAAATCACCTAAACAGAGCTCTTAAAACTCAAAAACTGTTTTGACTTTTCAGAAACATTCTAAATGGACAAGAATCATCACTCATGACTCATTTTCTTGACTTGGTCCCATCTTATATGGAACTGTACTAAAACAATTACGGAACATGGATATATTTGATGCTCACCAACCTTACCAAACTTGCTGCTATAAAGCCCGGAAATTGCATTTAAGCAGGGCAGGCAAAATGAACCCTTCAATTTCATAAGTGAAATTCACATTTTCTAAATGTATTTTCTGCCATATTGAATCAGTACTGTAATTTCAATGCACATTAGATGGTGTCAAATCAAGACAATCTACATTTTATTGGCCAAACTTGACGAGTAAAAAAGAGTTTCTTCTGCGTGATTTTCTTGTTCTTTTTCTTTCTTTCTTTCTTTATATATATTTGGGTATTACGGTATTGAGCTTGCTCAAATATATTATAGATAATAATATGCAATAAAAAAAATTATATAATAGAATTTCTACATGAAATCATGATTCTCAGCATGACATTGCATTTTAAAACCGAGAAGTGTTATTTATACACATAAGGTGTATAATTTTTATACACACACTCTTGAATTTACTCACACTCTCTAAAAGTTGTGATTTCAAAAAAAATGGAGCAAAAGATATTTAAGTAAATACAATAAGGGTGTACAAAAGTTGTACACCTTATGTGTACAGATATCATTTCTTTTCCCGAATATAGTGTCGACTAGTCAAAACAAAAAGGTCAGTGGGTCTAGTCGTGGGCCCACAGACATATACTAACATAAAACATGGTAAGTTATCATTTGCCAACATCATTAAGAAGGAATATGAGCATGCATTTGGGAATTGGAATCGAACTTTAGAAACTCTTTTGGATGCTTATCATTTAAGTTTTACTTTTTACTATGTGCATACAACTCTATTTTATACCCGGCGTAATGACATGCGGCTCTAGTATGATAAGTAAGACTGGGACTGGGACTGCACCTGCGTTTAACAATGAACCAGACAAACTAAATCCGTTTTACAATATTTTAAATAACAGTACAAAAGATTATGAAACTGACCGTTGCTTTTACAAGTTAACAAAAAAGAACACCAGCAATTATATAAAAGAAATCATATATTTGCTTAGTAGTTTATAAAATAAATAATACATGCTATTACTAGGAGGAATATAATAGAACAAATACTGAATTCTACTTAATAGCTGCATGCCTTTTTCCTTCCTGCTCCCCTTGCCAACTCTGTCCCAAATTCTATCACTAGTTATTCACAGCTAGAAACAATTCCTTTTTCATGCTTGAATCAAGAGAGACCTCAACAATTTTTCATGCTATTCTACGAAGGGACACTTCTTAATACCACAGCAAAGCTATCATCAACAAGGTTTCAGATTTTCGACAGCAAGTAATCAAACTTTCATGGCTTCAAATCATCTCCTGTCATTGCGGATGTTGGTTCTATTTTTCTTCTTTTAGTTCTTGGACTACTCGGTGAAGAAGTCAGACATGACTCGTAGGTTCTTTCATCAATTTTCGAGCCCAGGCATGCAGCCTCCAACACGCCATCTGGACTCTGGGGCATCCCATTGGGACCAATCATACTAGTTCTTGTCAAATCTTGAATCAGTTCAAGGCACTTGATCACTCTTTCCTGCAAAACCGGCAAGAAAAATGGAGATAAAGGTTAAAGATGCACATTTTTTTATTTTTTTTAATAAAAAAATTTGACTAAGTTTTGATTTGAGGTTTATTGTGGTGGAAAGAAATGTGAACTACCTTGTCTATTCCGATGAAACCAGAGAGTGCCTCATTGATGTCCATTGCTCGGGATGAAACAGAGACTGCTGCTGACACAGCTATTTCAGAAGGTCTGAATTCCAAGAAGTCGATACCTGCATTCATTTTCAACCAAGCAAATGAGTCGACTGGTCATGTAGTTCTAACTACGATCAAAGTAATGCAATATATATGTTCAGTCAAGAAAGGTCTTCCACACCGTGTTTCTACCAGACGATCCAGAATTGGTGGCTGGACATACCTTTGATTGTGCTCAGGATTACCGGAACTGATCTAGCAATCAAATCACTGGGTAGGAGTTCATTCTCATTGATTTTTTTGAGGAAATAATCAATGAAGGTAAACGGAGTGCAAGATCGCATTTTCCACTTCAAGGTGCTAAGTATAAAGAGCTCCATTTTCTGTATGGCTTTACTTCCAAACAAGAATTTTGGTTCACCGACCTGCTTGATAAATTCACATTAGCAATACAATGTAACAGAAGGACACAATTTAACAGAGAGAAGTCATAAGTTCATTCACCTGTAAATCAACAATGAAAGGAACTTCAGTTTCCTCTAATTTGGCTGCTAGAGATAAACATGAAACGGCTAACAATTGAACTACCCACGGTTTATCTTGCTGTTCACACCAAGAAAAAACCGACAAGCAATGAACAGCAAACAAACAGAAGCTAAGAAACTTCTAGTCAACAAAAAGGTTCATTTGGAATGTGAAGTGAACTTACAGGCAGGTCATAAACCGATAGAAAGCGATCCAGGTAATTCACAGACAAACACAAAGACAATGCTCCGAAACTGTAGTAAGCATGAGCCTGTAGAGCACAGAAACATAATTGATTATAATTTGAAATCGACTCTTCAAATCATGCTGCCTTGTGACTTTGGCTGGCAAAGGACCTACCACGTAGATCTATCCTAACCGAAGTCACAAATCTCAACTTGTTGCTTCATTAATTCAGCAGGCAATGTACTTATAACATAGCACTCATCAAAAGTGGCTTCCAAGGTGGTGAATTTTTAAGTCAGTCATAAAGAATTCTGATGCGGTTGAGCACCAACAGGGTAAAATTTACTTTAAAAGCATGTGAAATAATTACATTTCAATATTCTTGCCTAAAAATCTATTACAGGAATTGTTCATAAATACCAATAACATAAAGTTTGTCTTTATTGAATTCATACTTAATTAATGAGAAATCATTGATGACAAGGGGAAAAAACTTTTTATATAAATGAATGAGAAATCCCAATGAGTAACACAACACGAATGAGTGTCAAAAGAAGTAGGGAAAATCAATTCATCCAATGAAAATAAGAAGAAAATAAAATTAAAAAAAGCAACAAATTATTCACCTTAGAAATCCAATCAAGAGCCTCTCTTCTACCATTCAAGTCCAAGTCCCCATTTCTCAGTCGCCTAAGATAGTCATCTTTAGGCAAGAATTCTTTCTCTCTCTCAAGCATCAAAGAGAAGTTGTCTTCACTCAAACATGGAAAATCAATCAATGGCTCCAAAATTGATCTGCCATTCCTAGTTCTCAAACCATCGTCATTGTTGGTTTCATAGCGTTTGCCATTGACAAGATCATCTTCATCAAAACTCAAAGTTCTGGTTCCTTCAGTGCATAGCAAATTGGGTGCTGCATAATAAAAAATGTTAATATCAGCCATTTGAAATCAACTAAAGACTGATACTTTCACGGGATTTTCCTCAACAAAGGATTTTTTGCATGTCAAGGTAGCATTATCGTTTCTTCCAACATATGAATCCAGAAATAGTAATGGTTGTGACTGGCTGAGGAGGGCTAGAGAGAGAGGGAGGGAGGGAGAGGGAGGGGGGGTTTAAAGAGAGAGTGGGAGAGAGAGAGAGAAGGGAGCAAATGACAAGTCTCTAGGGTAAAGGGGGAGTTTTCCTTTTGTTTTTCCCACTTTAATGGGAAGAGTCTACCTCTCCACGATTCATCGGAGGTTGAGGGGGAGAGGACTCAGGAAAGAAAATATTTTATATATTTTTAATTAAAATATAAATAAAAAATAGAGAAAGAAATTATAAAAACAGACAGGGAAATATTGCCCTACATAGAAAATGGAAGGGAAAAATTGCAGTATTGATCCTTGAACTATTGCTTCAGTAGCAAGTTAGTTTCCAAAAAACATTTTCTTTTCTTTTTTCTTTTTTTTTTTTTTTTTTTTGAGGGAGGGAAGGGAAAAAAACCTTTCATTTTACGGAAGAAGCAAGGGAGAATGCACTTTGCCATTGGCTGCCCATGAAATATGAAATTGTCACATTCGTGCTTGAAAAGAGCAAAAAGAAGAGTTGCTTTATTTCCTCCAACTCTGGTGCATTTTATAAGAATTCGAGATAAAACTAATTCCGTTCAAAGACCTTAAACTCGAAGAACTTTATTCGAAAAACTAGTTAATATATTTGGTTCTCAAGTGATTTGTTCCAGTATATGCCTCTTTTCAAACTTCAGAGATAAAGAACTTAAGTTCTAGAAATAGAATTAGTTTTATAAACCGATACTGTATAATGTAAAAAAAATAATAGTTTTCTTCTTCATATCCAATTGTATCGTATGATCAAAATAAAAGGTTGAAGACCATCTTGATAAATTATAAAGTCATGGCGAACTTGTTACCAATAAAATAGGTTGGGCACCAAGTAATAATTCAACTGTTTTAACGGGACTCAAATACCAAAATTGCCCTTTTGTAGTTTTACAGAGTTCCTTTTTTTTTTTTTTGTTTTGGGGGGGGGGGGTTTCGATGGTGATTTAAAATGGGAAAGAATGTATGTGGGTGTTTTTTTTCACTTTGCCTCATAATTACTGGAAATTATTCAACTCACCCTTACAATTTTACAATAATTTTATGCTGCCCATTAAATTGTCCTATGGACTTCTATACAACCTCATTTTTCTATGGGTTGTTTCTTTAGAAATCAAAACATACCACACAACTTTTTAAAATTAAATAAAATGGAATGTATGTTGAGATGCAATGTGTCACTCAACTGATGATTACCATGGTAAATGCTCGTGATTTCAGTTTCATGCGATATGTCACTCAACTGATAATTAATGTGATACAAAGCGTTTTGAATTTTTGTGGGGTTGTAATCGTGTACATTAATATTAACTATTGGTCTTTGTTTCACTTACTCAATCACATTAATAACGCTCTCTCAGTGCATTCATCGCTGGAAAGATAACAAAATTCCAAATAGTAATGACTCATCCTGGGTTATACTTTTTTAAGAAACAATTGCGAGACAATTGTATCATACTGCTAATAAGTTGTTATGTTGAAAAATATATTTACATCATATTCTAAGATATAGGCCTATACACACACACACACATACACATGTATTTAAGAGAGAGAGGGAGAGAGAGAGAGAGGTGTACACATATATGATATATGCGCACACAAATACATATTTAATAATAGCAAAAAATTTATTTTGCCTGTACGTAAGTTGGTTATTGTGTTTGCGTGCATACGTGACAATCATCTCATTTGGGCTTCACAGGTATGAGGTGGGGGTGGCTGTAACTTGAATAGGTACCACATCAACACGACGGCAAAATAACCATGCAAAATAAAATTTTTGTTACTAACAGATCTAAAAGTCACAAATCACTTTCTATTAGATATATTGTTGGTGGGAACAAGATGTACTAATTGACATTGATATGACTTAGAGCATATTCAATGCACAAAATGTGCACGAGATAAGAGATATAGATATATAACTTTAATTTTCTTTAACGCTTTTATTTTCTTTTTTACCTTTTTTATCTTGATTTTCTATTTTCCAACAAGATATCCATGATAATGTTTGTGTTTAGACTTTAAACATTGTGGAGACGTTATTTAGGAAAAATGGAAAATAAAGAGAAGAAAAGGTAAAAAAGAAGAGACATACGTGAGAGAAAATTGAAGTGATGTTCTAGACATTGGTTGATTGTCACTGTCCAGGAAATACAATATTGACGTTAAATAATATTGATTTTGATCCTCTAACAGAATCTAGCGGCGTTATGTGGCCAGAGTCACAAGTGGCGCGCAAAGACACGTGCCATGTGTGAGTCTGGCTAGCGGCATGGCAGGAGAACCGGACTTGGAGGGAGGATGATGTACTTTGTGTTGCAGAGCTAATAGATTTTCAAGTTGGATTGTCACTCTCGTCCGTTTTAAGTGAATGAATGACTTACATCTTTATCGAATCCCTTGAATAGTAACAATCAACCATCAACTATCCCAAAGTTTTTTTTTTTTTTTTTTTGTTATTCCAAAGTTTTGGGCATCTAGTGTGGTATCTAAGTTGGGATGTCAACCATGATTATTAAACTTCTGACTTAAATTTTATAGTCTTGCAAATTTTTAATATTGTTTCATTCTTATATAAAGGATAAGTCAAAAGATTAAACGAAATGACAAGAATATAAAAATTTTCACACATCAAGACAATTATATGGTGTGCAATCAATATATCACCACCCTTTTCAAATCACATAATCAATCTGTGTGGTATGTTTTGAGTGTTTTAAATTCTTTTTTGACAAGAACGAGAGCACAAAGTTTAGGACCATATCTAATCTAATTTTATTATTATTTTATTTTATTTTAGTTTTTGAAAGAGCATTTCTATTTGTCATTTTAGGATGCAAGAAAAAATTTCTCAAGCCACCAAAACCCCAATTCACTCACTTCGAAAGAAAATTGGAGCATGTGTAGTATATTCCCAACCAACATTGACACCATTTAAAATTAAAACCCTAAAAACCACACCACCGGCTTATTCCCAAATTACCAATTTCTACATATAAAATTTCTGTAGAAACCCGACTCATTCTTTCCTCCAAGTATTTCCTGAGATATGGATCTGTGCAAGGCAAAATCCATATTCAAACCTTCTGTATCTAATCCTTGCCTCTTCACCTCAAAGCACACACGGAACATCCTACAATGGAAATCCCACTATCCTCTTCATCTCAAGCAATCCTCGATCTTTCTCTCCAACACAGGTGCTAATTTGTTTCCTTACTTTTAAGGCTTCTGATATTTGATCAGTTCACTTTGTATTTGTCCTTATAGACTGAAAGTTTGCTTGGTGATTTGATTGATGATGTTCTTTTGTGGGGTAATTTCACTTTCCACCCCAAACTTATTGCCCTAGTAGAAACTTGGTCCCCAACCATTTACTGTAGTTCCCCAAACTAATAGAACTTTTTTTTTTTAAATAAATTAATTGTGGCCCCCATTTGCTAGTTTTTGCTTGTCAATATGGATTGGTGTCCATAAATATAAATTGAGGCAGTTCCTCGTGATGATATGTGACAATTCAATGAAAAATCCATCATGGGACTGTTGTTGCATTTGGGAGCCAATTTGACACTGGAGGAGTAGAATGGAGACCAATGTGCTACATGCCGACATCCCTATATATCTTTCTGCTTTGCTAATATATTCCTAATGCTTAAAAGGGATGCTTTTTGTTGGAAATTTGTGATATCAGAATAAGATGCAATCAATAATTGCAAAATGCACGGTATCTTTTGGTTATTTTGTTTATTACTTGCTCAATAGCTGGATATGTAAATATTTCCTTTAAAAATTCGGATTCATCTAGGTATAGCATTCCTTTCAACGATGATAAATAGCCTTTTTAGCCTATAGGAACGGTTTTGAGATTATCGGCGCTCTAATTTTGAATTTTGATGTACTTGCTAAGAATAATAATAGTGAAAAATATGCAAAACAAAGAATCAATGGAAAGTTCACTACTTTCTTTCGGGGGTTCTATTTCAGGGGTGAGATACCATAAACATTCCTCTCTAAGGTCAACTACGTCTGAAGAAACCTCAAGTGAGGCAACCTCAAATGTTAAAGATGAATCTGATTTTCAGTTGAATGAAGAACCACCAGAAGATTCACAAGAAGATTCTTGGATGTATTATCCCATGCAACTGGTTCAGTTCTTTCAGAAACTCAATATAGAGGTTTGTTTGTAATCCTACTTTTTGTTTGCATTTTAGAAACTAGAAAGTACTTCAATTGTGCTAACATGACTTTAAAATGGTCCACGACTAGTTCTACCTCACCGCCAAGTGTAGATGAAAGGTGGTAGATGCATGACATGATTTGGATAATTTATCTCCTGCACATCACGGTTCTTGCATTTTTGATTGATGTTACCAACTTATCTGTACTATTTGTGCTGATACTCTCCTAATTCTAAAAGTTCTTTTTGTCCATATGCTATATTCTCGTACTCTTCTAATCTTGAAATCTTCCATCATTCTCCTTCACATCTTCTCATTTAATGAGAAACTCTTGACTTGTACTTAAATGGTACTATAATTTCTCTTCATATATTTTTATAATGCATGTTTCCTAAACACAATAAATTTTTAGAATTTTTACAGGACGGCTACAAGAATGGAAACCTCCAGAAAGTAGCTGTCTTTACTCTTGTTTGATACATGAACTATCACTTGGAATTTGGAAAAGCTGATTTCTATTTGCTCAAGTGTGATTTTTAACTACCAGCAGTGAGCTGTAAACCAGGAATTAAATTGATTCTGGAGTTCCCAACTGGCTGCAATAGTTCTTAGTTACTTCATGATCCTGTTTTCTATACTAGATCTTTTGCATGTTTACCTGTTTTCTACTTGTGTTTGTTCTTGGTTATTGTCCTGTCTATAATACAGTTGCTGAATTGTATACGATGCTATTATTGCTATAGAAGGTTGACTGCATGCTGTGCCTAAGAATTAAATAGATCAGAAGTATTATATCTTTGGAAAATAGAAAACATGATGGTAGAACTGTGGCACTAGTCAATGTATGAGTGCTTAAATTATTAGGGCTGTGATGGATCAATGCTAATTTAAAATAAATAAATAAAAGGCTCAATAGGCACTGATGTATTTTATCTCTATGAGCAAGGCTTAAGCTTATATAATAAATCATAGACTTATGAAAATTCACATAAAGAAAAATTGCAAAATTGAGAGTTCAACTTACAAGAGAGATTAAAATAGATTAATAAAGTGGCAGATTCATTTTTTTATTATTTATTATTATTTTTTTTAGTGTTAGTGATAATAACCACCCAAACCCCGCCCCCCCTTTTCCCCCAAATAAATAAATAAATAAAATCTAAGATAGAATTTTTGTATGTCATGATTACCACCCTATCAACAGTCTCTAAGAAAATTATTTATTCTATTCTTGGATTATCCTTCACGACTATCGATTTTTTTCCTTAATTCTTTTTTGTCACCTTCCAGTTGCAAATGCTCCGTTTGCTGTCTCCTTCTCTGTTGTGTAAAGATTATTTAAATAGAAAAGACATAAAACGTTCCTGACTACAAAGAAAATAGCTCAAAAAATCTTGAGGTTGATAATAAACTGTCTAAAAGAACCAATACTAAGAGAGTGCACACCTCTATCACCATGATGCATGAGTCTTACTAATGGTGCTCATGAGGCAGGTCTTGTGGTCTGCCCTCATAAGGCTTTTCAAGACAATGTTAAGAATGTTGTATAACAAAATGCTATTGGCTTGTATAAATGTTAAGATGATGTGCAGTGCATGTTAGTCTGATGAATTATGTGGATGTGACTGACTATTTTGTTGGAGATTAAAGTTCAGGACTTGGTCGTCTGTGTAATTTTTATCCACATCAGGGATAATCTTCTCTTCTAGTTGGTTGACTACTTGATTGTAAATTTGGCCAGCCTTCCTGATCTCCAATGTGTACTTTTCATCAATTGCAGATTGATTACGAAGAAGCATATTCCTTTCTCGTATTTGGTGGTGGTGGTGTAGTTGTATATTGGATAGCAGCCTCTATTGTTAGTGCAATAGATTCTATACCAGTGGTGAGTGCTTGCATACTAGGCGTTGCATTTGACTTCTTGCAGTTTTGCAGTAACCTTTAGACGATACAATATTTTCAATTTTTCAGGTTCCTAAAGTGTTGGAACTTGTTGGTCTTGCCTACACCCTCTGGTTCACCAGCCGCTATCTAATCTTCAAGGCAAGTACTGGATTATTTTAACATCAGATATTACCGTATCTTTCTTTTACTGGACGCATTCAATTGATGTATATTGTTTTGCAGAAAAATAGGGACGAGCTGGTGTCCAAGGTTGAAGAGTTTAAGCAGCAGATACTTGGTCCACGGGATAACTGACGTGCTATTGATAGTGTCTGTGTCTAAGCCTCATCTGTGTACTTGTAATGTGTAATGTGTACCTGTGTTTTATGTACAAAATGTCTGTGGATAATAAGTTAATGTAGTACCAGTACCAGTGTACCCTTTTTTACATTGTAAGATGAAAAGCACTTGCCACATGGCCAACACTTTCGAGTTTTGTGCATTTAGGCAACGAGAAGCACGGCTTTGGCAGCCTAGTGTTCATGAGTGTTGGGATGTTTTGAAAGTTGTGACAAATGGAAAATGTTACCCCTTTGGCGAGTAGAGCTTGGCCACCGTCATGGACCAAAATCGCAGGTATTGAGATGGTTGAAGTTTAAAAAGAAATTGAGAATGAATAATTATGGCATGTATCTACTTGACTGAAATTACTCCAAAATACAAAATGCACATGCGATGTGTGTTAGCTGGGTGAGACTAATGGGGAGATCGTTTGGGAAATGGTTGTCATGTGAGGAGATATGTTTGGCCGTTTATTGTACCATCCAGATGACACATTATGGCATCATTTACTGATATGGAGGCGGGTCCAATAACTAATATCCACTAATGGGGGCGGGTTCAATAACAAATATTCGCTAATTAGGGGTCATGTTACTTTTGCTTTATTTGTTTATTTTAAAGAGGGGTCAGTAAATGATGACATAACATTTTATTCATCTGGTGTTTAAAAATTTTTAGAGATGTGTTGAAATAATGGGACCCGAATGCACTATGATGGCCCCCATTTTAATACGTAAAGCTTTATTTATTTATTTCTATTTTCATTAATGTATGTATTGGGAGCAAAACATTAGCAAAAGAGTGTAAGATGCCCAAAAAAAAAAAAAGCAAAACATTAGCAAAAGAGTGTAAGATGCCCAAAAAAAAAAAAGGCAAAACATTAGCAAAAAAAAAAAAAGGCAAAACATTAGCAAAAAATAACGTCGCCTGAGAGATTCGAACTCTCGCGGGGAAACCCCATGTACTTAGCAGGCACACGCCTTAACCACTCGGCCAAAGCGACAGTTGTTGGCATAAGGTTGCCAATCAAATAATTAATCTGATATCCAAGAAAGAATCCAAAATATTGATTATGATTTATGGGAGATGCATTGACAAATTAGCAGTCTGTTGTCCTTTTCTGGAGGTAACTGTCCCATGTAATACATTGGAAATGGTTAGATAATTGTATGTTGTCGTTTCTAACATAAAACATTTAAAAATTGTTGTACACTTGCATTTTTGTAGAATAATATTTGCATCAATAAGGACGGTCTTCCAAAATTTTCAATCTTATCTTGTATATATGAAATATTATTTTCAATCTTATTTTCAATAAGGACGGTCTTCCAAAATTTTCATCATTAGAAATATTATTTAGTTTCTAAAATAAAACGATGCTGTAGGATATAAAATATTGATTATTGAACCAATTAGTAAGGTTTTTAAAATTTTTAACCTTATCTTGTGGTACTTAACAAAGTCTCCATCTACTGTATCGGATTAATGTCTGTTTGATGAAGAACTTAAAACTAAGAGTCATTGAAACTGAGAACCACCACGAGAGGCGTAGGTGGGGGTGTGTCACGCTTTGCTTGGACACATCTCATTTTTGAAAAAAAAGCATTTTTTTACATATAAAAATTGCAAAAAATATAATAATAATATACAAATCAGTATTGATCTATATTTTTGACACACCCCCGATATCGACGGCTGACTCCATCCCTGACCACAACTCATGAATTGTTAGAAGCAAAAACTATCCAACACGTTAGGTAGTTAGGTAGTTTGTTTTCTATAAATGTTAATGCCAGTCACTAATGCAAAACAATCCGCTCATCATCACAGTGATAATTTGCACACAACCCTCTAACTAATCTTGAGCATCAGTTTATGCATTTTCACTTAATTGATCATCTAAGAGCAAAATGTGAATGCTAATTGCTTTTTAAGCAAAAAAAGATCGGTATAATTTGCAAAATAATCATCTCCATCATTCAAAATTCAAGATCATACATGTTTTCTAATAACATGATAAATTAAAAAAGATCAAACAAAAAAATTACAGAGTATATTAAATAAATTTAACGGTAATAACAAGCAATATTTTATTGTAATTTTTTTTTTAAATTTTACGAGAACGTACTTTTTAAACACATTTGAAGAAGTAATCCTTTTCTTGGTACATCAGATAACCCCTCGAAGAAGTAAAGGAATTATCACTTTTAAGTGCATTTATTTATTTATTTATTAGCACAAGCAGAAAATAGCAAAAAGAGGAAGGGAAAATGGGAGTATGTAAGAAGAAAAGTAATTATAAGCCAAATTTCTTACCAAAGCAAACAGCTCGTTAAATTTGCTTTCTTTTTAGGTAACTTTACCCCAAATATCTCAATCTCACACTCTCTTTTTGACGTTTCTCTCTCTCATGTCTTTCACAATCCCAAAGCTGGAAAATTCTCTTGTAATTCCGTCAAGACGTCAAATTCAAATTGCCATTTCCCATTTTACTGTTCCACCTCCACCACCACCTCCGCCGCCGCCCCTACTGTATGAGTAATTTGTAGATTAACCAGTGAACCTAGCTATTTCTATGTATAGAAAGAAAATCTGGTTTTTAGGGTTTATGTTCAGCTCGGTTTTGATCCTTGGTGCTGGTTAAGTGAATTTTTATAGACTGAATAAATGCTAATAATTGTTGGGGTTTTGCTGATTTTTGGCCTGGTAGTACGCCATAAGTGGAAGAATGCGACGGCTAAAAGGGAGGAGATTTTGAGGCTGGTGGCTGCGACCTCTGAAGAAGAGACTCGAATTGCAGAAATTATAGCTGTTGAGCAGTTCAAGTCCTCGCCTTTGCCGCCGCCCTTGCGTCTAGAGAAGCCAAATTTTTGTGCTGTTTGTTATTGTCCCACCACTACGAGGTGCTCTCAGTGCAAGGCTGTGCGATACTGGTGAGTCTGATTTAGTATTTTGGAGCCATGGGTTATAGGTATTTGATGCATATAGGTCCTTTTTTTTTTTAAATTGAAGATTGATATAGATATTTGATGCATGAGGTCTTGGTATCCTGTATTTGAATAAAAAGACGCGAGACTAGGCTTGAAATAGAGGCAAGAGCCATGTATAATGGTTACATTGGATAAATCAATAGAAGATAATATTAAGAAATTGGACCCTGTTTACCCTGTTTACAATAATTTCGTTGTAAGTGTTAAATTTGGTTGCACACACATTTATAAAATTAAGAAAATAAAATGGCAGAATGTTTATAAGTAGTATATTGTTTGGTGTTGATCTTGGAATGCCTTTCAAGTTTAATCTGCTGTTATGCACAAGGGCAGAGGGTTGTGGGCGCATCAATATATCATTGTTAAAGATTAGCTACGAGTAGTTTTTTTCTCCAGCAATCTCCCATTATAGATGGCATACTTTTGTGGTTCTATATACATGTACCATATGTTCCCATTGATGATTGTCATCTTGAAAAATAGTGGGAGAAGTGGCGAAGAGACAGTGCGGCACTCTCTTTCTCATGAGTAGTGATTAGGGCTAACTGTCCTCAAGTGGTAGAGAGAAGATCTCCATATGTCTCACGAGGGTGGCATTATTTTGTCGATTTATTGTTATACCTTTCTTATGGGGAGTGAGGGCAGGAAGGGGTTTAGTATATTTGACACTAGGGTGCAACATATGTCTTAGGTAATTTTTCATACATTGACAAGGAAAGAACCTCCTTCAGCATTTGCGACATTTGATATCTGTTCTTCCGAATAGAGTGGTTTCTTGAATTTTGATAGCGTGTCTTTTATTCTGGCGAGGTAGACACTTTTGACATTTAGAAATATCTTTGATATGTGTGGCATGTTATACATCCAGCTGTTAGCCGCTTGCTTCTGCATCCTAATATGGTGCAAGTCACTTTATGTTTGTAATTGCAACTCGGTCTCCGATTTTACAAGTCTTCGTAAGATATGTTTTGGAAATAGGTGGAATTAGTCTAGACGAGTCTCTGTTTTGCTTGTATTCCTGTTCGAATTTCAGATCAGTTGCTTGTAAACATGACGTCCTACATCCTATGAGGACAATGTAAGATGGTGGATTTTGATTTTCTGAAAAGTGAGTTTTTAGAGAATATGCGGTCAAAAATTAATCTGGGGAAATGTTAAAAAAAATTGATTTTTTAGAGAATTGTGTGGTTAAAAAGTAAAAATATGATATCCTGCAAGGATAATGCAACATCCTTTTAGATGAGCAGAGCTATCTAGGAGGACATACTTTTAATGAACTTTAAAGCTTATTGATTTATTTTTTAATTTTAATTTTTTAAGAGTTACATTTTGACTTTTTTGCACTGTAGTTCCGGCAAGTGTCAAATAATTCACTGGAGACAGGGTCACAAGGATGAATGCAGGCCTGCAACTAAGTTGGATACTGGTAAGGGAAGTGAATGCAGTATGCCATCAGCATCACCAAACCAGTTTGAGATGCAAGTCAATGAAGTTAGAGGTTGTCCAGATTCCCGACAATCACTTAATGATTCTGAATCTTCAAGTACCTCATTGGGTTGCTTCTCTTCTCCCACTGCTCAAAGTGAAACATCATCTGATGCTTCTATCAGTGAGGGTTTCGGATCAGAAACTCCAACCAGATCAGATAAAGTATCTACTGAAAATACTAATTCAGATATGTGTGACTGTATATCTGGTTCTGACAATATTGAGTTACGAAGACCATCTGGATTGAAGTCTATTGACAGATCTGCAAATAATGTGCCTCGTTCTAACAAGAAAAACAAGACAAAATCTAGTAATGCTAGCGAAGGCCTAACGACATGCTACAGAGATGATAAAACTGGGGATGGAGCTGCTGTGTTAGAAGAATTTGTCCCGGGTGCAACTAAGCTGAAGAGTCCACATTCCTATAGTCCTTCAAGGACTCCATTTTTTTCTGCTGAATACTGCCAAAATGAGACACGGCCATCCAGGGGTAAGGAAAGGAGATCTATGTCATTTAGAGGTTCAGGTGACCATCAAACATCAATTGTGGAACAGCATTCACTTCCACCTTTGATGTCTACAGTGACCAAAAGTTGTTCTGATTCACCTTCTGAAGTTGAAAACCTTCCGATATTGTCACAACCTGCTGGCAAAGGTTTGAAAACATCAGTAAGGAAATTTGTACAGAAGTTCGGAGCACCAAAGCAATCAAACGCCTATGCAGGAGAGGGCTCTTTTCCAAAATATAATAACGAGGTTGCCTTGTAGATATCATTTAGATTATTTATTTCTTCAAGGTTTTATGTATAGTATTTCATGGTTTTTCCCCGTCTCTGTCAGCTGGTATTTTCTCCCAAGTTGTTCATGCAGTTATATTCTTGTTCCGATGTGGATCTTCATCCTTTTGGCCTTGTGAACTGTGGAAACAGGTAAATATGTCTTTAAGCTCAATGGATATAAGCACGACTACAGTACTTTAATTATGTATCATGCATATGATTCTAGCATATCCATGCCTTTTAAGTTATTTGTTTTTGTTGATCTGAGTCTGAACGTGGTATTGCAAGTGTTCTTTCTTGAATTTGTATTGTATCTTTACGTTGTTATTGGTATTTATAGTTTCTGATTATTTATGTTCCTTTTATAATTTTTTTTAGCTAATATTTTTTCATTTTAAAGGTGGAACATGCAATTCTAAGAAAAAGTTCTACTAATGCATAAGATTTAAAGGCAACAAAGATCTACTGGATTTAATCTTCCTGTTGTTAGCTGGAGAAATCTGTTTTGCGTTATGTTTATTGTTAGGCCACATCCTGAATCGTATGTAAATAATGATTCCTCTTTCTCTTATTCTGCAGCTGTTATGCAAATGCGGTATTGCAGTGCCTGGCTTTTTCTCGGCCTATTAGTTCTTATCTTCTTCACAGGCTTCATTCTAAAACATGCAAGTGCCTCTTTGTAATCCCTTCATGTTCAATAGACTCTTGATCTCTTGGGTTCCCTTTTTCAAATTTATCATGTGTGGCCATGATTTCAGGTCAGAAGCAAGGTTGGTGTTTTATCTGTGAGTTTGAATGCCTGCTTCTGCAGGGACAAAAAATGAAATCTCCCTTATCTCCAATTCGGATATTATCTCAAATCCAAAAGATTGGAAGCAATCTAAGTCATGGAAGAGAAGAAGATGCGCATGAATTTTTAAGGTGGTGAAAGTTTCAGAGAGAAATACTGTATCTTATCTAGAACTTTGAGCCAAGTACACCAATCTTTTTTTTTTTCTGAGATGACAGGTATGTGGTCGAAACAATGCAATCTATTTGCCTTGAAGAAGCTGGGATGGCAGGCCCATTGGGTGAAGAATCAACACTTGTGGGTTTGACTTTTGCCGGTTATCTTCGTTCAAAGGTGTGTCTTTGTTGCAGGGCCGCAGGCTGATTTCTTCTGATCAAACATCATGGTCTAAGTGTACAAGTTAATCTGACTTAGGTAGCAAACTAGCAATTTCTGTCACTGTGAATTCTTACTAACTAGTCTTCGAGTTAAATGCCAGATAAAGTGCATGAAGTGTCTAGGAAGATCAGAACGGTGCGACCGGATGATGGATCTTACTGTGGAGATAGACGGGGATATTGATACTCTTGAAAATGCTCTTGTACAATTCACGACATCTGAAACACTAACTGGAGATGACAAGTATTATTGCAGCAGGTTTACTCATTTTCCCAATCTTCTAAAACTGGTAGAATTGCCACAATTCTTGCATTATTAGTTATATAAAGTTCATTTTCTTTATGCATAGTCATCACTATCACCGATATTATGCTGTCTTCTTTCTATGTTTTGTTGTGCTTGACATGATGTTTATATGAACTTATGGACTTACTTAGGAATCAATGCCAGGCCTTGTTTGTCCTTGTCTCTTTATCTGGTTGCCTAGTCTACTGCTAAGGAGATGATGAGATTGGCTTGTACTTATTGTACGGTTTGCTGTCATTTGCAGATGTAAATCATATCAGAAAGCCAAAAAGAAATTGACAGTACTTGAGGCTCCTAACATCCTTACAATTGTGCTGAAGCGATTTCGGGTATTTTATCATTATTTTTTATTAAGCATTGTGTTCGTTATGCTATTAGGTTTTATTATTATTATTATTATTATTTATTTATTTATTTTTTTTTTTATTTAAGCTTTCCCTTCCGTTGTATTTGCAGTCTGGCAACTTAGGGAAGCTGGATAAGCTAGTTCAGTTTCCTGAGGTTTTGAACCTTGCTGCATTTATGAGTGGCACAAATGACAAATATCCGAGATATAGTCTCTACGGATTGGTTGTTCACTTAGATATTATGAATGCTGCATACAGTGGTCACTATATTAGTTATGTCAAAGATTTCCAAGGACGTTGGTTTAGAATTGATGACAGCAGGGTATGTTCTGTACCTACTATTCAGGCTTTTATATTCTGAAACTTCAAGTTGTTTCTGTTACGCCATAGAATTAAATTTTGGCTTCTCCATCTTCGTTGGTCCAGTTGTTTAACAGCCATTAATTTCAAGGACATAGGGAGGAAGGTTGTGGTGGTTGTTGCTTGTTCTCAGAACTACTACTACTACCAGCACCACCTTTTCTTTTGGGTGGGGTTGTGTGGTTTCTACAGACCAAATGTAGAATAATGGAAAATTAGAATAAAATGAGCTGTCCTGCCATCCTCTCCACAAAAAGGTGGACGGTACTTACATCTATCACTCTGTTATCGATTCATTGCCTCCTACGCGTTGAGCTGAAAATAAGAATAAAAGACATCTGAGTTGTGGTCAATTTTTAGAATTTATTGAATCATTTATTTATTTTTCTTGCACTTAAAGTAATTTAGGGACAATTGTGTAATTTGGGTCTTTTGGGTTACACTAGATCATTTTCCTATTTAAATATGAGTCTTGACTTCGCTGTTTCTTGGTGGAGTTTTTAATAGAATTATAGAATTTGGAGTTTCTCCAATTATGCACCTAGATGTTTGATTCTTGCGTGAATTTTCGTTTATAATCCTGTGTGGTTTATCTGTTACACTTCCACCTGCATCACCCTGCATCATATTGTTTGCTTCCAGCAAACCTTTAATGCATGGGCATGTCTGGCTGAGTAAGCCACAGTAATCTAGTGTCTGTTTTTTGAGCCACTGGCACCTCTATCATCTCATGCTGATGGTGTTAATGTGTACCTTGTTTTGCGCGACAGATTTTGTAGGTCTTTGATTATTATTCCTGTTATGAGAGAGCAAATTATCAATAACAAAATAAAATAAAAAGAAAAGAACCTTTGGCTGTAGATGGTTGTCCATTACTGAAACTGATGATTCATTTTGTATTGATCTGCAGGTAATACCTGTGGACTTGGAGACTGTTCTATCGGAACAAGCTTATATACTTCTTTATGCACGGTAATTATCACTCGTATATTGAGTACCGTTAAAATGGATTCTTTAATAATTTTTCTAAGTAGATATGAAAATTTTTTAGGCACAAACCACGAGGTCCATCTTTTGTGAGGTATAGCAGTGCACATGCTGATGAGAAAATTAAGAGGAATTTTGAAAACATTTCTTCAAGTAACAGTGGAAGGAGAAGAAATTCAAAGATAAAACTTCCCGTGGATCAGAGCACAGATATGCATCATCAGCAGTCTCGAAGATACCCCATTTGGATGTCTCCCAATGATTTCACTGGCAATGACATATTATATACCGAGGGTTTGAGGCAAAGAAATCCGTTTGTGGACTCATCATCAAGTGACAGTTCTTCCATTTTGAGTGTATCAGATGCCAGTTCATATAGTACTGATAGCACTAAGGATTCCAGTGCTGATGACATATCTGGCTATATATTCAGGCCTAGTTGGTACGGTTCATGGTGACTTCTACCTGCAATCTTGATTCATCATCTAGTCATGATTTGCCTACAAAACAGCAGGAAATGAGCCCAGTAAGAGTTTCGATCGTGCAGCACTGTGCAAAAGCCACAGAAGGAATCTATGTACACTAAGACAGCTGAACAAAGTAGATAGTTCATTTACTCAGTTTATTAGTAGAGTGGACAGCCAGAGAGCAACGCTTGACTGGCTACCCTTTTGGAAAACATTATGATTGCCCTAATGGGGAACAAATATAGGGATAGCAACTCGAACATTTTTTTAGAGTTCGAGTTGAGATAATTATAAGTTGTAAATTGTTGAGGTCCTTTGTACTTCAGATATTGTTGAAAGTTGCCCATTGTACATAGAAGAAGATCCTTTTGTCAGTAACCTTGCATTGTCAACAGCCTCAATATATTATCGGTGTGTTTGGCGATCGGTTCTATACTGTCATGTTGTATAATTTCATTGGATTATTTATTTAAAAAAAAAGGGTGAAAAATAGTTCAGAGAAATAATGTCAAATAAATAAATTGATTCGGTTGCCAAACTACATATTTTGTTGGATGGTATGGTAGGTATTCTGGTCGAAGTTATAAAATAAATAGTTCAGGAAGTTATCTAGTGTCTAAGTTTTTTTTTTATTAACATCAACCTAACAATAATATAATTTTTTTCTTGTCATCTTAAAGTAACTATAGTTTATAATAAATTTTAAATCAGTTGTTATCATTAACGCAAGTAAATATCATTTTATTTTTTTATACTAATTTAGACAAATGACATCGTAATAAATAATTGCTAGTTGAGCGGTTAAGTGTACTGTGAAAATATTTCTTATTCAAAACTAATTAAGTTAGATAGCATAAAGATTATATAAATTAATTATACATAAAAATAATCATATATAAAATAGTCGTAATTATTAATATTTATACCGGGAAAAATTAAGAAAAAATTACAATTATAATTTTCAGTTAACTTAAACTAACGGTGTGTGTGGGTGTGTGTGTGTGTATATATATATATATATATATATATATCGGGACGGTTTAGGTGACCAATGAATTTAACATATACATTTGATAAAGAATCACATTCATTAGATTAAAACAATCCTACGCTCTATATCTATTTAAATAAAACCAATTAAAAATTTCTATATCCTAACCCAAATTTCCATATTTACCTTTGATAATCATTTTATCCTTGTATTCAATTCACAAAACCATCAAGTGCTAACTCTAAGAGAAATAATTTGTGTAGTCTTCAAAACAAGGGAATTTGCAGTGGCAATGACACTGGCTTCCATTCTGGATTTGGAATAATAATTTATTTTCTTTTGCTAGTTATGTAATTGTCCGGTGAAAATCTTTTTTCTTAATTGAGTTTAATTATATCATCTCGATATTGAAAGCTTGCGAGCAATCTCAGATCCATGAAAAGAGGAAAATTAAATTTAGAGAAACAAATTTGAAATGGATACGGATAAGAATAAGTAAAAATTATTCAATAGATTTTCATTTTGACTGTATTGTCATTGTTTTTGACGGGGACATTCTAAATTCACAGCATGATATATATTTCTAGCGTTATTTACACTTGACGTCCCCAATCTTTCAACTTTTAATAGATCGTGTCGCTAGCCTTTATTTTTGATTTCATGGTCCCTAACCTTTTAGAATATCTTCATCAAATCCCTAACAACAGTTTTCATCCAAATTGACCCTTAAATCCATATGAGATGACATTTTTGCCCTCATTTCATCTCTCTTCATCATCAAAGCAATCCCATAAAAAATGCAATTTCTCTCAAATCTTCGACATCCACTCAAGTTCTCTTCTCTACAATTTCATACACAAGTAGAAAAAAAGAGAAGAGAACTCAAAACAAATAAGCATCATGGTTAACAACACTATATACACAAATACAATAACATCTCACACCCCAAGTTTCCTTTATGATCGGAAGAGCGTCGTGTAAAGACATGGATATATATACACACACACATACACACGTACGAGTCCCGCTATAAAAACATATGTCTCCGTGTTTGGAGACAGATCTGTCTATGCGGCCGCATGGTTCTTCCATGTAGTGCGGCCGCATGGAAGAACTGGACAGGTCTTCCATGCGGCCGCGTGGACAGATCACGGAGATAGATCTATTTTTTTTTTTTTTTTATAGAAAATGCACACACACGTACATCACACAATTTCAGCCCCATTTTTTTCAGAAATATAATTCGCATAACATCGTCGGACCACCACCGACCATAGTCAAACCTCCACGTACCACCACTGCCATCCCCAGCGGTCCATTCCCTTAGCCAAGACCCAAAATCAGAAAAGAAAGAAAAAGAAAAGAGAGTGGAGAAAGAGTTCGTCGAGGTTGTTGCTCTTGTAACTTCACCGCCGGCAAAGTCAAACTAAGCCTCTCATCTACCCCGATTTCACCCACAATTTTGAGCCCCAAATCTTGCACCAAAGTCACCCATCTTTGAGGAAATTGACAGCCCATCCCTGTACGAACTCCTCCAGGTCAAGACTCACCGGAACTTGGCCGGCAATTATGGAATTCCATCGGATTCAACTCTCCAGCAAGAATGTTGAAAAAGCATTAGCTTAATTTTTAAGCATCATAAAATACCAAAACTCATCCAATTAGAATACTGGAAATAAATATGTTGCAAGGTCTTAACTTTTAAACCTAAATCCAATTGCTTTGCTTTAGAAGAATATATATACCCCGACTGTTGAAGGAAGCCCCAAACCCGACATTACATCATAATCATAAACCAGATCAAAATTCGCAACCCACCAACACACAAAATAGGTGATGCACTATATTCCATTACAATTTCTCTTCCAATCCACACATAACTATCATAGATCTAAAATAACTGAAGAAAATTCAAGATTTTGCCAGAAGCCTCAAACTTGATTGTCTGTTATCATTTTGAGAAAAAAAGAGAGGCAATTTTCGTTTCTTTTTAATGTAGGAAAATGATGATGAAGAGAGATGCAGAAATGAGGGTAGAAATGTATAGATTTAACGGTCAATTTGGATGGAAATCATCACTAGGGACTTGGGGAGAGATTTTCTTGAAGGTTTGGAACTCACAAGGCTAGAAATAAAGGTTGAGGACACGATAGATTAAAAGTTGAAAGGTTGAAGACGTCAAGCATAAATTATTCATATTTTTAAAATCACAATCCACAATGATAATCCAGTATACTATTTTCATCCGTTTAAAAAAAATAATTCACTTACCATATTGAGTATGTATCTAATTTTTTATTTTCATATATACTCATAACTAATGTAAAATTTTTTTACCACTCTATACTAACTACCTATACATATGCATTGAAAGTATCTCCAAACAATTAATGAGACATAAAGTATATATGGAAAAATATAAATAAAATTTAATGTTTTAACTATACTAACTATTATTTTTTTAATCTTTGTGAAAATAACTAGTGAATTATTTTTGTGGGAAAGGGAGAGTATTCGTTGAATTTAAACATCCTTGTGCTTTGCAGGTCCTTTTTGAATAATTAACGGATTTCCATCCAAGTGCATATCTATGAAATATTATGTGTCTCAATACATTGAATGAGGACCTATATGCGATGTTTACTAAAGTACGAGGGCTACAGAATTAATTTTCTGATATAGTCAGAGAAGGCAACCCTCCACCAGACTTTCAGTTGCGTTCGTATATGGCGTTGTTAGCTGCTGTTTGCGAGCCGAGAGATGGAATTGCATATATATTATAATATATGTAAAATTTTCTTCTTTTGACTTTTTGTTTTATATTTTTCTACTGCGTTCTTCTTTTCCGGCTAGAAGTTTCGGTTTTCAGGTGATATCACCGTTTAGTTCTTTCCGGAGCATCATTAAAATCAATCATTTTTTCGAATGGATTAAAATCCAATCTTTATATTCTTTATGGGCGCTGATTTAAGGGACAAAAAGGTCTTTTAGAGTCATCATCTTCATTTTCTTTGGAATTTACACGAACTTACAATTTCTTGACTGTTAGGAGTCTGTTTTATCAGGGATTGTTTGACTCTCGAGTCTCGAGTAGCAGTTCGTGATCAGTTACATCGAGATAAACGCGTCTGTTAATGCAGTGGGATGTTTCCAATTTGGAATCTTGTTTTGGAAGGAACCGGTTTTTTCAATACTCTCATGCCAATGTTCGTATTCCAAAGATTACGGCTTTTATTATTGAGCTGTTTGATTTTTTGTTTTCGAGGTCAGATTGAATTGATTGATTGATTGTTAGTATTTATTTGGTTTTGCAATTCATTGGCCGTTCTACTCTCATTGATTTTTGTTGAGTAAAATGACTCTTTCTTTCACTACATTTTCATGGTGGTTCTCGAGAGGGAAGCAGAAAGAGCAAGTTTCAAATTACTCGTCCATAAATTCAAGAAGTTCTAGGGGTGAGAGATTGAGAGGAGAATCTGAAGCATTGAAATTGAAGGGGACTAATAGAAGAGATCCATCTTCTAATTGTGATAGAAAAGTGAAAAGGAAATGGAAGAGTAGGGAAGAGCGGAATTCAACTGATAAGGATTGTGATATGGTGTTGGTGCCATCAGACGGTATTTGTTTGCTCTTCCGATCTCGGGGTCGGAATCCGATGATTCCGACTGGTCGATTGGGTGGCTGGAACCCCATGCCCCGGGTTTCCAGGGTAATAATGAGGCAGATGACAGCTTTGCTGTGTTGGTCCCTTGTTATAGGCATGAATTCAAGAAAGTGGAAGGGGTGAAGAAGCCTGGAAACCAGTTCTTGAGTGCCATTAACAACCTTCCAAATGGTCATTCTGATGGTAACCACTAATCTTTGTGAAGCATTGCATTCTATTCTGAATTATGCCAAATAGGGTAATACATCTACTTCTGGACTAGAAGTAGAAGTATATAGCATTATTAATTTCCACATGTACACTTTGACAGAGTTTTGTTATGTTCATTTTCTTTCCAGTCCTTACTTTAATTTTAACTATTTCACCTTGAAATTGGATATCATTATAGCATCTATCTGCTTTCTTTGAATTCTAATGGTGTGCTAGTGGTTTTAGCTTTGATTAGATCTACTTTTACAAGTGCTAGACTACATAATTATCCTTGTGGTGCTGAAATTATTATACCTGCTTTGCTCTTTGTTGGTTGACTTTGATTTACTCAACTATTTTGTCCTTTGCTTGACATAATAGTAACAAATTTGTGCATATGCTGTTTTAGTTTTTGCAGATCTTTTGCACTGGATTTTCTGTAACTGGTGCATTGAAAAGTTGGAGCTATACTGAACCAGTACCTGGGCTGTGATCTCCATGACTCAATGGAAGCTTTTCTTAGCTTACGTGTTCACTGAAAGGGATATCTGTTCTCCCGGGGTTAATTTTTTCCCCTTCTATCTTTTATGGTAGTTATAGTATACATGTCAATATGAAGGAAGCAGATAGCTATGGCCGATGGAAGGCTTGGAAAATGAGAAAGCAACAAAAAAACAAGTGATAGTGGTTGAGAATGAACTAAGAAAATTGCAATTGGGCTAGGTTCATGATGACCTAAAAGACTCTCCTATTCATATGGGTGATGAGAAATATCTTCTAAACTGTTAAGAAGAGACGGGTAGACTTAACTAACATGCGCTATTATGGTATCTACTTATCTAGTTGCATGCTATCAATGAATATTTGTAGCATTAATGGCAAAAACCTACACAGGGAAAATCCAAATTTATTGAGAATCGACTCGGAATGTTCTGTGTTAGCATGCATGCTTTCTTATAGTTGAACTTTTGTCTTCTCTTCTTACTGGTTGCTGGATACGTTATGCGTGCTTTATTTGGATTTCAATTTCAAGTCACAACTCACAAGCAGCCAGCCGGTCAGTCTGGGGACATTACTAGAAACTCCATTGTATTTCACATTTTCTTCCTTAAAAAGTGACTGCTCTCCTCTTGTACCTAAAATTGTCTTATCTAAGCCACAAGGTGTTTGATAGCGTTGAAACTCGAAATCATGATTTGTTGCACAAAACCGATCACGACGTGCATTTCACTTTCAATTTATTTTTGTTTCAGATGGGAAGAAGTACATAGAGCAGTGGCTTTCATCTCTCCAGAACTTCTGAAGTTGTTGCCTGGCTTGTCCATTAATTATATGTCGGAAAACAACATATCCCCTTCTGGGATAGAAACTTTTTTAAGGTTGATGCCATTATTTTACACTTAAACAACATTGTTAGGTGCCGCACTGCAGAGAAGAATTCGACGTGCTTTCACTCCAACCATGAATGCTATGCAATGGCATAAACAGCTAGACAGATACTTCGATTTCTTGAGGGTTGAGACAAGAAAGGCCATCTTTTTTATGTTCTTCACGTTAATGTGTTTGGCTTATGTCGACCTTTGCTGGGGAAATTTTGACATAACTTTCAGTTTGTTAACTGTACTTATAACCATTATTATGAATATGACAAATGTTGATGCTTCCCACTTGTAAATATTCCTGCTTTTTCTCCGAAATTCCACTGTAAGTTTCTTGAAGATTCATATGTACAACTCTGTTATCCCACTTGTAAATATTCCTGCTTTTCTCCGAAATTCCACTGTAAATTTCTTAACTTCTTATGAAGATTCATTAGTGTAACTTCGTTAGTCCCTCTTTTGCAGTTTGATTTTCCTGGTAAACTTCTAGTGATTTTGTGGTTTTTTTATCAAACAAAAATTTGTAGTAATTGAATGTCCTCCTATCGTCATAAATGTTGTACTATACATTAGTTGGTTGGCACATTAACCGGCAAGTAGGAGAGCGTGATTGGTGGAGTAATTCGAGATAAAATTGATGTGAAGAATATCTTGTTAATTACCAAAGATTTCATTTTCCGTTATGTAAAGTGCTTCATTCTTTCCAAAAAGATAGTCAACTATTTCATTTTCGTTCTTCTAAAGAAGATAGTTAACTCACTTACCATATTGAGTATGTATTTTATCTTTCATTGCCATATGTGTTCATAATTAATTATTGTTATTCAACTACTTATTATGCATTGAAAATATTTCAAATAATTAATAAGTCATAAGGATATGTATGGAAAAATAAAGTAAAACTTTCCAACCACATTACCTATCAATCCTTAATTCATGTGAAAATACCTATTATCTTATGTTTGTGGAACAGAGGTAATATATATAGTACCCAAAAAATTACTTGAAACAAAATTTTCTCCAAAAGAAATTCCAATGGAGAAAAGAAAAAGATATTTGTATATCTTTCTTAAAACGTAAGCATGTGGGATGACTTCAAAGGTCAACAAGATCAAGTATGAAATGAAATCCCTTACTTCTCATGCACTTTAGCACATGTTGACTTTACATTAAAAGTTATTCATTTGAACTTGATGTGATTTGAATAATGTTATTTATCTAGAACGATTTTTAATTTAGTTATTATGTTTTTATTGGCTGTTGAATAAATTAATGATTTTATGTATTTATGCATTTCTTCTATCCTCTAATGTAGTAATACCAACTAAACTAGATAAATAGCATTACTCATTTCATTTTCCCTGATCTCTTTGCTTAATTGATCCACACGATATGTCTCTACTCTAGATATATTGCATTACTTATGTCATTTCCCCTGATATCTTTGCTCAATCGATCCACATGATAGTAGGCATGATAGAATTAATCCGAAAATAAATTTTTCTAATAAGATTTGGAAAAAAAATTATGATATTTTTCATCATCGATAAATCCTATGCTTAAAAGAAGCACCAAGTTTGGAATATCCAAATCTTACTTGTAAAACCCACACTTTGCATAAAGTTGATGATGATATATAACAAATCTTAAAAAGAAAAAAAAAATTAAAAAATCAAAAAGAAGGGTACAAGTCATAAATAAAATATAAATAGTATAACTTGCGTAAGCCTTAATTGCGTTTTAAAAGTTCGTTAATGAAGGGTGTAAAGGGAAAAGGTGGCAAGTTTTATTTTTCTTTAGGTTTAGGACAGTGCTAACCTGTCAGAGCCAGTGGGTACCACGTTTTTAATTGGTCTTGAAAAATCGTGTGAAGTTGAGTGCGACATCACATCACATCCCAACCACAACCCCATAATTGGGCAAATTTTGAGTTAGAATAGAGGTCACCCCACGTTTGTTTCTTATAAAATAAATTGACAACTCAAATACTTTACACACACCTACATTTCCTTTCATTTTGACCATTCTAGTCGCTTAATGAGTCTGCAATTGGAACTGGAAGAACGCGTCACTTTGATATTGATTCTATACTAATTCAATGTGACAAAAACTCAAACAAATAAAAAGACATTCTGCTTTCAATTTAAAATGTATATATTGTTTTAGTATCAAACAACTATCAGCTCGTGTCACTCATTCTGTCATCCACGCGGAACTAACCATTAGTTAGAAATAACGCACCCGATAAAGTGTCACAGTCTGAGATAGAAATAAAAGCTAATTAATCAAATCAACTTATATATAACTCAAATTTTGGTGATCCGTGTGGAAACGAACTTTTGTACAGTAATATCCGCTAAATTTTGGCCCATAATAATCGCCGACCTTCCCAATGATTCGTTGTTTCATCATTTGTCTCCCCCAAGAAACAAAGAATCTCTAACTTTTCACTTGTTAGACTTCCCCTTCTTCTTCTTCTTCTTCCACTTTGATCTCCACAAACACATTCTCTCACATACACAGAGCGAGATATAGAGAGAGAAAAAATTGTGCTGGGGTGACAAGACAAGAAGAAGGATCCAAATTAGTTGAAACAATGTTGCAGAGAGCTGCAAGCAATGCATATTCATGGTGGTGGGCAAGTCATATTAGGACAAAACAATCAAAATGGCTTGAGCAGAGCCTTCAAGGTATGCCCCTTTTATATGACAAGACAGTTAATTTATGGGTTTGTTCCGATCTATGATTCAGTTCTTGTCGGAATTTCATCGGTTTCTGCACTCTGACTTCATTCTAGTTATTCTTGATTTGGATCTTTTAGTACATGTAGCAAGAAACGGAAGGCTGTGGTGAAACGAAATCCCTGTAATGGACTTTAAATTTACAGTCTATGAACATGAGATCATGAAATCAATTTGATTTATTGACTAATTCTTTGATTCGAGTTAGTAAGAAAAGGATAAAAAATCATATCACGAAGTAATTGAAATATACAATCACACTAAATTGGAATTATCTGACATCTGATCTTTACGGTGATCTTCAGATTCTTGCACGTCTCGTCAGTAGTCATTAATAAGACTAACAAGTGATCTTCGACTCGAAATTATGCTAGTCCAATCTGAGTATGAGAGTATCAGTATTAGTTGTTCTGGAAAGAAGAAAGGAAAGTTGATGAGTTGTTCTATTCAATTTTCACTGCAAATTAATATTTGAAAAAGCCTCACCAGATTTGTTTTATTGTAGATATGGAAGAGAAGGTGCAGCACGTGATTAAGCTTATTGAAGAAGATGGCGACTCTTTTGCCAAGAGGGCAGAAATGTATTACAAGAAGAGGCCAGAACTCCTACAGTTCGTAGAAGAATCTTATCGTGCTTTTCGAGCCTTGGCTGAACGTTATGATCATTTGTCAAATGACTTGCAAAAGGCCAATCATACAATTGCCACTGTTTTTCCAGAAGAGGTTCAATTTGCAATGGATGAAGATGATGAATGTGGTGGCCTCAAGTTTCTGAAGAATTCTCAAGTCCCAACCATTAATGCAGAGAACATTCCAACCGCTCCTAAGGTGCCCATCAAAATTTCTGTCAGTCCAATCAAAGCAGCTTCAAAACAATTTCCAGCCAAGAAATTGTCGAAAAGTGAAAGTACACACAAAAATGCTGTAAAATCTGGTTTGAGCAAAAGTGAAGCTCTGGAAGAGATTGACAAGCTACAAAAAGAGATACTAGCACTGCAAACTGTTAAAGAGTTTGTAAAGAGTAATTATGAAATCGGGCTTGAGAAATATTGGGGAATTGAGAACCAGATTATGGAAATGCAGCAAAAAGTGGGAAGTTTACAGGATGAATTTGGTGTGGATGCGGTTATTGAAGATGATGAGGCTCGGACTTTGATGGCCAAAGCAGCGCTGAAATCATGTCAAGAAACGTTGGATCAGTTAAAGGAGAAGCAAGAAAAATCTACCATTGATGCAAAAGAGGAGTACACAAAAATTGAAGACATTGGTCAGCGGCTAAAGTTCCTCAGACGTGAGAGCATTCCTGACGAAAACAATGTAGAAAACCAGATGAGGAATGATAAGCCTGAATTGGTAGATGAATCCAAAATCTTGATTGAAGAAGTTGAAGAGAGACCACAAATGGAGGCTATGAAGGAGAAAATGAACGAAAACATGGAGGAAGTCTCAATGGAATCTCTTACAGTGACAGAATTGGTGGAGAAGATCGATGGGCTTGCTAACAAGGTGATCAACTTAGAAACAGAAGTGTCATCTCAGAATGTTCTTATATACACATTAAGAACAGACGTGGATGATCTTCAGGCACAGATTCAGATTTTGGAACATGAAAACGAGACTCGGGTGGCTGGAACACATAATCTAACCATCAGGGTGAACGAACTGGAAGGAAAATTGCACACAATTCAGGATCTAAGCAAAAATGTGCAAAAACAGAATAGAAATCTGCAAACGAACTTTGTTGAAGCTCGCTCAAGTCTTGATCACCTATCCAAGAAACTGAGAAGTGTAAAGTTAGATGAAGAGGTTGAGGTTGTCAACATATTACGGGATGAGGAGAGGACTGGTTGTGAAGTAAAACCTCCGGAAGGGCTCAGTACGATGAGAAACGAAAACACGAAGGACGAAGGAGAGGAGGACATAAAAGAGCAGATTGTGGAGGAATCAGTTCATAGCCAACAGGAAGAAGGTAATGAGACTGCTGAAGAATGCAATGTTGTTTTGGACTCCAAGCAAGACGAGCAAGTCTCCATGGAACTAACCGACCAATTGGAGAATGAGGTTCTGAACCAACAGGGAGAAGGTATAGAAGCCACTAAATTAGCCAACGTTGATTTGGAGTCGAAGTCTTTCGAGCAAGTGTCCATGAAAAGCATGGACCAAACAGGGAATGATATTCTGAATACTGAACAGCAAAGAGACATGGAGAAAGAAAATGAGCTAGACTGGCAACAGAAGCTATTGAGTGGATTGGGGGATAGGGAGAAGATTCTTCTGACAGAATATACAACAATTCTCAGGAATTATAAGGAAGTGAAAAGGAAACTTAGTGACATGGAGAAGAAAGATTTGGAGAGCCAATTTGAAATGACAGTGCACTTACGAGAACTAAGAGACACGATTTCTAAAAGAGATGATGAAATTCAACATTTGCGCCGAAAGTTGAACCATCAACAAGGAACATTTGGTGAAAATAAGGATCTGAAGGAAGATATTTCTCCAGTTTCTGAAACTTTAGTAGATCAAGAAAATAAATCTGAAGCACCAACTGAGGTCTTGGAAGTGCAAGAAGATCTTGTCAGTGTGAAAGAAGATGATCTCAAGTTTGTAGTCGATCAAGCTCCAGCCATTTCAGCAGTGGAGGAAAAGCTCCGGATGGATATTGATGCAATACTTGAGGAGAATTTGGATTTCTGGTTGAGATTTAGCACTGCATTTCATCTGATACAGAAATTCGAGGCAGAAGTTGAAGATTTACAAAATGAAATATCAAAAATAGAAGAGAAAAAGAGAGGCGTGGGAGGTAATTCAATGGACTTAAAATCCGAGGTCCGGCCAATATACAAGCACCTGAGAGAGATTCAGACAGAACTTACAATGTGGTTAGAACGAAGCGTGTCATTGAACGAGGAATTAAAGCGCCGTCTGGAATCTCTGTGCAGCATTCAGGAACAAATTACGGTGGCACTGAAGGAGGGAGTCGAAGAAGATGAAATCAAGTTTAGCAGTCATCAGGCTGCAAAGTTCCAAGGTGAAGTTCTGAACATGAAACAAGAAAACAACAAGGTAAGTGAAGAATTACAAGCAGGTTTGGATCATGTAAATGCACTTCAACTGGAAATTGAGAAGACTCTGAGAAAATTGAACGATGAGTTTGAAATTCCGGGAAATCAAGCTCAACCCCAGTTGAGTCATTCAGAGAGTCGAGCTCGAATTCCTTTGAGGGCGTTTATTTTTGGAAACAAACAAAAGAAAGAGAAGCATTCTATTTTCTCTTCTATGCTTCTTAACAGAAGATATCAGTTCTCCAGACACGGGATACCTCTGTAACATAGTTTGGGTTGGTTTTGGCATTTTCTTGTGATATCTTCTAGCAAGCATATCTTACCAGAAATTCATACATTTGGATAAACGAAATTTGATTATGATTTTACACACATACATTTTTGAAAGATGAAATTGTTCGTGGATTCCAATAAACACTCACAGTTTGTAAGAGCAAGAATTCTTTCTTCTTTCTTCTTTTTTTTCCCCTTATCAGACTGTAGTCTATCGAGCGACGTGTGAGTAAAAGCGGGAAGCCCAGAGAATAATCAAATGTGACATGAAGCATGAAAATATCCATTAAAATGAATCTTCCATTCACCATATTGCTTACTTTAACTCCACATGTATTTTGCCACCCAGACTGGTGCTCAATACAACCAGTGTTACTTAACATTATTCTTTTTGATATGTGTCTATATAATATTCCTTAGTACTTTTGTCAATAGTGAACATGGAGATAGAACTGATTTCATAATTAGCCTAGCATGCTGCTTCTGTTCCAACGCCTCGGGTGAAAACCACAGACCATGTTCTCATCGAGGAGAGACAAAACTAAAAAGCAAAATTTATGTAATGCTACAAATCCCAGGTTACAGACACCTCAGGCAAAATAAGATACAAGTGTCATCATAACATTACTTTCAAGCGACTCAACGAGACAAAGCAAAAGGTTTTTACCCATTTAGAACATCTACATGTGAATTACTGTATACAAGAAGAAGAGATGGAGATGTTTTGCTATTCAGTAACAAATGAAACTTCAGAAACCACCTTGGCTCCTCTGCCTTTAGCCATATAGAGTCCTACATGATGCATCAATTCCTATGCCAAAGAAAATAGATCACTGTAATTAATTGTTACTCGTCCAATATAAGGGTTTGCAAACACCGTAGCATTACATACTCGACCATAATGAAACGGAGAATGATAAAGGATGATACACTTTCACCATAATTCTGTGGCAATATATAGTTTTGCATCCTTCAGAATTATATATCAAGGCCCAAAGTCATTAAAAAAATTTTATGTTCCATATATATGCAATGACTCTAGAAATTTAGGAGAGATAGCAGTGAAAGATTAATAAGAATATTAAATGAAAATTGATATATTAAAGTTCTTTTATGTGAGCGGCAAATGAGAAGTAAGCCCAAATAGCTTTAACAGAATGTTTAAGTAGTAGAACGATATAATAGGTTGACAATCTAGTACAAAGATTCATCATGTAAGTAACAACACGTAGACATGCAATCATTTCAATATCATTAAGATTCTAGATGACAATTCACCAATGAGAACATAATAGAAACACACAGATCAACACACATAAATTGCACATACAGGACAGATTACCTGTGGATGAGCTAGAGCACCTTTGATATTTCTGGCAACATGAACAGGAAGACCAAAAGTAGAGCAACCACGAGAGTACACAATCACATCCTCCAATGGAGTGAGAAATCCACGATTTCTTGCAGAAAGTGCCGAACAAACAAAATCAAGCACACAAATGTCTGTACATATCCCTACAACAAGTATCTTTACAAAAGAAAGTGAAGGTCAGAAGGGCATCCACATCACTAATAATTGTTCTATTGAGAATGTAGCAGAATTTCTTGCAGATCTATTCATTATGTAACAAATTTTCTTTTCAAGTACAAAAGGAAAAGGCCGACAGAATATTGGTGTACTGGAGATCAATAATGCTTACAGCTTTGATCTTGTTGGCTTTCACCCAATCCACAAAGACATTGGATCCATCTTTCTCAAATGAACCAAGATACCCATCAATGCATCCCTTGCACCTTAGTGTTGCATTAGGTTCATTTTCCAAAAATTGCAAGGCTGAGCAATATCATAACAACTAATCAAGATAAGAAGGGAAAAAAGTGTTTTAATTTTAAATGCAGTGGCAAGAAAATCACTAATGATATGTTTGCTACATTGTGTTGGACAGTGCAAAAAAAAATGTGGGCAAGAGTCTAGCTTCTTTTGCTTCCCTACTACTGTCCAATTTGGTCTAATACGCTGTACCAAAAATGCTACAAAGTTAACTACCAGGAACCAATTTTGACTCATCAGTTCCAGCTAAGCAGTGAGGAGGATATGGAGGCTCTGGAATATCTGGATGATGAGAATCAAGTAAAGCATATATGGGCCATTTCTTCTCACAGAACATTTTGGCAAGCTTCACTGACTCTTCGACCATTCCAGAAATTTGATTATCTGGAGCTTGCGGAGCCTGTGGAGAAAATGGTGGGAGTAAGTTTGATATCATTTTCAAATTACTATATGTGCAGCATATTTCAAGAAAAATAAAACCATCCAAGAACCTGCCGAAAAAATGAGAACTCTAGGACCAAATAAAAAAGGAAAGCAAGTTGCAGTGCGATTTAGGATTTATGCAGTCACATGTGTAGAATGAGTGCTTACTTGCAGTGAGTATCATAGCAGTACAGAACCAACCGCTTGCACGCGCGTGCGCGTGCGCGTGTGTACATGTTATACAAGCACTTGGAGTGCCTTCGAATTATTTGGAATTCTGGTTACAGATTGTATTGGACAACATGAAACCAACTTGTATCATTCACATATCTCACCGATGGCCCATCAATCTAGTTTTCTATTATACAAAGAAATCCAATGGAGGGCCTTCTTTGTGTGTGCAAGATAAAAATAGAGGTGTTAAGTCCCCATTGTGAAACTTCTCTCTTTCCATTACAGAAAAATATTTGCAGTGGTGAGTGTATCATGCTCTCCTGAACCATGATAATATGCTGTATTCATTTCACAGTCATTGTTAGGAATTAATACATAAATAAAAAGCGGTCATCCATAAAAGGTGGTAACTTAGAAATCCAAAGAATAGGATCATAATTTGTAGCAGAATAGAATGAATTAACAAAGCGTTTCTTGCTAGGAAATTGGAGTCCATATTTAAGTTTAATAATTTGTAGACATTGTTCTTTAATACTCGTTTAGATTTATCTTGTATGGATAGTAGCTATATTTACTCAAAAACACAAGCTTGTATATGCACATTGTAACAACATTCACTTCCAATGGATACTAAAACTTGGAATGTCCTTGTGAAAATTGGATATCATAGTATGTAAAACAAACAGGTTGAGACCGATTGATTGTGTGAGTTGTGAATAGAATGAGAGGTTTGAGATAAATTTTCTCCTTTAGAATGGGCAACCAACTTACTACTACACCAATAAACTATAGACCAGTACTAATCCTTACAACCAAGTAGTCAGATCAGGAATCCCTACATTAAATGAAATACTGGGTCAAGGCAGAGGAGGCGTGAAACTCGGGCGCCAGGATAAGGGGGGCGAATTTTCGTGTTGGGCTTAGTCCAACTCTTCTTTTTTTTTTTTTTTTTAAATTGTTGGTTAGTTGGTCCAAAGTTTTTGCTTCTAAAACTGCACAAAGAATAATGTTTAAGTGGGTGAGTAGTTTTTAAAACTTTCTTATTTGCTTACAAAGTTACAACGGTCAATCTTGATCAAAATTCTGCCAACTTATAATATATGTCTTTGTTGGTCTAGTTTATAATTTAATTTTTACATGTTAATTGTTGATTGATTTATGTAATCTATAATTAACACGTGCAGTTTAAAAAAAGTTGATTTTTTCCCCCTGTTAATTACCCCTAGAGAAAACTGCCCAGGGCGCTTAAGTGTAACTTCAACTCAGGCGATACATACCATAGAACAGGCCATCGTCAGATGGATTTCACATAAATACATAATATATTAGATGCATGTATCTACGTGTACATAGGTATATGTAAATGCATACATATATGTGATTTAAGAGCAATAAGAAAGTTACCAGATTGCCGGAACCAACCGTGCAGAATCCATTAACGATGTCAACAAGAACCAGACCAGTTTTGACATCACCTGAGAGAAAAAGAGACTCCTGTTCCACCGGAATCTCACTCTTTAACCACTCGATTTGCTGACGAAAGTCCGACCCCATTCTTCTGCTACAATTTCGAGAGAGAGAGAGATGCAGATATGCACCGGATTTTATGGCGTGGAAAAGTGAAGTCAAGAGATATGTGAATACTTTCACGGGATGTTCAGTGGATTCTGTTCTGTTGGCCAGTCAATTACGTTGAAAGTGGCTTAACGCTGTTTTTCAATTGTTTCCTTTGGGAAAAGTTGCAATGGACGTCCTTGTTCTTTGTCCAAAGTGTCAATTGGATTTTCAATCTTCAACTTTTTGATCTAGTCATTCTAGGGTCTAGACATCGTACATCTACACTGTGAGTACCGAATATATGGTAGAAAATTTTCCTTACACGCCAATGGAGTTGGAGATTCATTGATATCTCCAATTAATTGTTGGGTATGTACTGTTACAAAAAAGATCTCATAGTATTAAATTAGAACATAGTCTATCAACCTATTAAAAACAACCACCCCACCCCACCCCACCCCACCCCACCCCACCCCACAAAGTCAACTGATTATTAGAGTAAGTTACCAACCTATTGAGATGAGAACGTGTAACATCTTGAAAATTTCTGCAAACTAAGGTAAGCAACAAAATTGTTGTTTTGAAAGAATTACTTGAATATCATTGTAAGATTGCTTGAAGATTATTATTGAATTGAAGCTAAAGAAAGAATTTGGTTGACAATTAATATAAACTAAAGTGTAGTGACTAAATTGACATGAACTAAAGAGTGTGAACTTAATTGAGAGATAATACAAGGGAAATGACTTCTTGTGTAATTTCCCGCCAAGTGTGCGGCGCCACATTTCGCCACTTATCACAATATGATTGGCGCCACTTGTCACGATATAATTTGTGGAACTCAAAAGTTATTAAAACTAACTAAATCCTAACTATTATATAAAGGGGGCTAAGGGTTTCAAAGCTTCCAAACCATTTCATTTTCTCTTTCGACTCCAAAATTCGTCCAACTTAATTGAGGAATATCAGGGCTTTAAAGATACTTCTTCACGTGGATTATTCGAAAAATATTTGAGGTGGGTAACCTAATACTTTAATTCCTTTTCTACATGCATAACGTTTTGATAAGATAAGTGTGTATTTAATTGATGATTTTGATGAGACAAACATGGCTTTGAATACATTTTTATTGAAAGAAAGATTGGTTTATTGCATTTGTATCGCTAGTTAATGCTCTACCCGTTTTGAATTGCTTTGTGATTGTATGGCCTTAGCCATTTTGAATTGTTTCCTGCACTATGACCTATTCAATGATCCCGGAATAGGGAAGATTAGTGTGGTGTTTGTTTTGAATTGAAATCTCGGTATGGGTCTACCAGGGTTCATTGTGGATCTACTTAATTGAATTGATATGAATCTGGCGCGCACCACGGGTAGTAGTTTAACTAGTGATAGGGCCCTTTTGTGCATTGAAAAGCTTTGTACATGCAATGATTTTTTTGGAAATGAGTTTTATAAACGAAAGGTGAATCAAATGATTTTGTTATTCACTGAGTACGTTGTACTCACTCACCACTTATTACAATTTTTGTAGATAATTGGAGTCATAACAATTAAAAAGTAGGGCAAGCTGAGAGTTGGATCGTGCTCACAAATGGGAGTAGAGTTGTGCATGTGGTGTAAACTTGTTCTTGAAACTATCACGAATTTAATACTTTTACGCACACATCTACAATATATATGTTTTACATCTTATAACATATAAGACAATAGAAAGATGTAATCTTTATATTTATTTGAATACTACTTTTCATTGTAAGAGTTTTCAAATGATTTGGCACACCTTGGTAATTAATGAAATATATCTATCAATACAACTTCTTGTGTTCTATATATTTTCTTGAAAAACCTATCTTTAATGTTTCTTTAAAAGATTGACGATTTGTTAACTTATGTAATTATCTTTGTCTATTAAACTTTGTAAGATAAGATAAATTGAATTGTTTCGCACGTCCCGTCCCCGCTGTTTGAATAAAAGCTTCCGCTACAGAATTTATAAATCATCATAAGATATTCGGAAATATTGTAAAGTTAGCGGGGGCGTGACAGAATGAGATTGTATTGATGATGCATAAACCCTTAGTATCTTCTCCTTTTCATATAGCACCATCACGTTCATCTTCTTTTCGATAAAAGTATAGACAACCTTATATTGATATATGGTATTAATTATATTTATACCACAATTTAAGTTAATTGATACTACTTTCGTCTTAACAAGATGGTCATATTCTCTCTTTCATATAAATTAAGAAAAATTTATTTAATAGTGTATTGGAAAAGTAAATTTTAACATAATTTACCTATAATACCCTTTGATTTATTAAATATTTCACTTTAATAATTCTATTTTTTTTATAACTATCCACATTAAATAATGACATATAAGATAAATAATATTTATACTACTTTTTTAAAAAGGAAACTATACCATATTTTAAGACGGACGAAAAAGGAAATATAGACTATCTTTTGGGGACAGAGGTAGTATGATTTTATCCGCACATTCAATGAGATTGGAAAGACAACCATCAAACATTTAAATTATAATTTATACCCACCCAAACAAGCACGTTAATGGCTTTATCTTCATTTTTACACACAAGGGGATAGATATAAAAGAGGGATAGGTAGTTCCCACTCAAAACACAAATATTTAACCATTAGACACAATTTGAATTACACTTTAATGGCTTTATTAGTTCACCCATACATTATTTACTTATTTTTTATATACTATAAAAATATAAAAGTTCGGACATCAATCAAGATTCAAAGGGTAAAGGTGCATCTGCAAATCTCCTCAGTGCAATATTTTTGCTGGTATGGATATGGATTCTTTTGACAGTTACTAATATCCCATCCCGTCCCGTCCCGTCCTTTTGTGCATCTCTTTGAGTGGGGGGCAAGACAACAATTTTAAGATTCTGAACCGGTGACAATCTTAATCACTGGGGTCCTCTTGTGTAAAATAACAAAAGGATTAAGTATCGGTGGGTCCTCCGCTACAAAATAAAACAAAAGGATTAGTAATCTATTTAGAAGTAAATAGGACCAACCCGAAATATATGAGCATGATGATAATTTAAATGAAAAATTCTATTTGGACAAATGAATAAACAAGAAAAATAACAAAATGAAAATAAAATCAATGTTATAATCATTAATGAAAAGGTAATGTGATATGATGTGGTGAAAAATAAGATAATGCCATGTATCACTTTTGTTTAAGTTTTTATATATTGTTTTGTTCAAGTAGCACAACTCTAATTCAAATACATAAATACATTATTACAAAGTGTTACAAGAGTAGCGCACATTTTCTATTGAGTCATACAGAGCCCGCCAACTGCTCATACATTTGATCTCCTTCACATTTGATCCGCCCTCCTATCTCTGTCCCATAGCCGTCTCATGCCTTTTCAAGGCCTCAGTATGTGCAAATCCACTGTGTGTGCGCCCGTATTTTTTTCCCCCTTTTGCCTGGGGGTGGGGGACGCGAGGCGATTGCATCTGAGCAAAAATACTGGGATCAACAGAAATGGAGTGGAAGAACTAAAGGCAGACAAAATTATTTGTCTTTGCCGGAATCTGCAGGAAGTTTTAAACCCATTAGCCCTAGCAAATTGGAAGCAGGGCCAGGGAGTCCTTGTTGAGACGAAAATGAGTCAAGAAAATTTTTCACAAGGTTGATATCTGCATCCACTGGAGTGAAATCCTCCACGCCTTCGGTGGCTTTAGAAGTTCCCTGTAACTTTAAAGGTTATAATCTATTCACAAAATCAAGGGCAAAAGAATATTTAAAGTTTCAACCGACAAAAACTACAGCTAAATAACACAAGCGAACACATCAAAAGATAATATTGTAATGAACATTTTAATAACCAAAGTGTCACGAGATGCATATACGACACTTTTATCAAACTAACTTCTATTTCTAAAAAGATTTATTTACATTAATACCTATTTACTTACGAGAAAGGATTTAAGCTTAAGCTAAACATGCTCTTACTAATGCACACGTAAATGATGCATTGGCAATATTTCATTTGGTAACTCTAATTAGCTGGTGAATGGTTGCAAGAGCTAAAGTTAAATGAAGCTAGCTGGTAAAAAATAATGTTCAAATTTTGGTTCTTGACTTTCATACAATAGAAAGAAACAAACCTCATCTTTCTTTTTCGAGGATTGTTCATTTGCATGGACGAAAGTTTTGTTGAGTGTAGTGGCCTTCAGTTCCTCATTCAGGACATCTGAATACGATTGCATGAAAGCATTCCCTCCCTCTTCATTATCCTCTGAACTTTCACTCTCACCCTCTGATTCATCTGCATTTTGCATTATACACGTGAACATCTTAATTAGCAGGATTAAAAACATTGATAAGTGACTCAGCAGTTTAGATAGTGCACAGTTAGATGATGGTAAACATTTGGCGGCATCAGGAATTAGCTTCTCTGGTGATTTTAGGAACTTGATAGGATAGTTACGGCTAAAGGATCACACGTGAGGTCACTCGTCCATACAACCACTATCTTTATATATTTTAGAATCTGAGTGTAGGATTTTTTACTTCCCAGAAAATAGATACAGGTTTTGCCAATTCTTTTTTGTAACTCCACAAGCACAATGGAAAAGCCTTACAAAATGTAACAAAGAAATTTATCAGGAAGTTGTACACAAAATATGCTTGTCTAAAAGATAGATCCATTAAATGTTCCAAAAGTTTAGCATGGGGAGAAAGTGAAACCGTGATTTGAACATTTTGAAAGTGATCAGGATTTGGGAGACAGTTGCAGTAATTTACGGGAGTGCAGTACTTTCTTAATGACTAAAAGCAAAAGGCATCAGGTAAGTTTACCGTCAACCTCCAGAGGCAACTAGTAATTGGCAGACAATGAAAACCAACAAAAATCAGTATTCATTACAAAGCAGTAATTTAGAAATTACCAAAATCCATGTCTGATAATAGCTCTTCGTCAGGATCACGATCGCTAGCGGTATCTTCTGAACCACCGTGTCTCATTACGGATTCCATGTCTTTCATAAATTGATCGACATCAAAATTCACGTCTTCCATGTTTCTACGAAAAAGTATAGAATAAGATTAATATGATTTTGAAATCACTGAACAAAAATTAGGAGAGCTTGATCATTCAAATATAGTAAACACACACACACACACAAACAAATACGTAATTAGAATATAACTTCAGTTATTATGTACAACTATCACACACAGCAAAAGAAATGAATTGCATAAAGAGATCCATCCAGCGATCCACAATCATCCTCAACGTGGCATAGATTGAGTGACACTTCAATGAAGGTTGCAGAGGATATGTAAGTGCGTAGAGATGCGAAATGGCACAGTGATGGAAGGAAAGTCATAAATATAGCAATTCACAAATAGAACAATCTTTTCAAAATGATGAAGACTCCATAGGCAAGAAAGAGACAGCCTGAAAACTGAAAGATCCTATACATGAGGAAATAAAGGAAAAGAGATACACATGATAGCAGACAAGCAAGATAAGAGCAGCCTAAACAGTGGACTAGCAATACTAGCGTCATCAGTGCCTTACCCTCCGATAGTCTAGCTTGAGACTAAGAAGCATGGGACACAGAACAGCATAGGCTAAATACTTCTTTTTCCAGGATGGGGTGGGGGTGTGCGGACTGGTGCTTACTATCAACTCTACAAAGCAGAAGACTAAACTAGAAACAAGACAATGACAATGACTTCCACCTCAATGTCCATCAAAGCATTAGCTATTGCCAACGTGAGTGCATAGAAATTATTTAGGCTAAACTAATTTCTTTCAATAAAAAAGAGTCCTTTGATCCTTCCTGTCTAGGTGAATAATAATAAATTTAACAGACAATAAAACAAGTTTGCTGCATAGGGGATACGAACAAGATTTATTATCACACTTCCTCACAATAACACAGACTATCCTAATCAATGTGAGCCCACTTCCGTCTTTCCATTTTTCTTAATAATAATAATAAATAAACCACAAGGAATAGGTAGCATCTTCCTCTTTTGGTGATCATCTTAAAACCATGGTACATTTGAAGACGATAAAAAAATTTTCGTTGAACTCATTAAAATTAAGCAGTCATGGTTAAGAATAGGTAATATTACCAATGACCTTTTCTTTCTTTCTGGTGAACCATTCCTGGAGCTTGGCTGAGTAACAGTGAGATGAAGTAAAAGCAAATCAATTCCTGCCTTGCTTTGCATATCAGCATCTAATGAATGGATACCTCAAGCAACTAGGAAAGGTGAGAAGCACGAAGACAACAAAAAGGTTCTGACTGTTCTGGGGAATCTGTCAGTAAGCAAAGTGGGAATTCAACATGTGTGATGCTTTATTCCAAGATTGGCTCCCAAGGAAACCTAGCATACTAGGAATTCTTTAATTATTGTTTAGAACTCAGAATGTTGAGATTTAGAGTAGGTTGGAGTGGTGACCCTCTACCAGAGTTTTATCTCTTAGACTGCTAACATTGGGTCCATAGTGGGTACCCAGGAAAACCAGGAAGAAGCTGCTCTTTCCTCTGAATATTGGAAATCATCCAGCGGGTTCTCTAGGCTCTTACAGAAGGTATCCCAATGGATAACTAATACTTAAAGCATAAAAACATTTTGCATTTAACCATTTAAGTTAACATAACTATTTAATATGTAAAACAACATCAATCAAACAATAACCCCCATTGAGCCTAGGTGGTGGCGTGAGGTTGAAACCCCACTGAAGCTCCAATGGTGCTTTTATATAAAAAATAAAAATAAATAAATCAATGAAAAAACAAATATACAAATACCTTCTTTTTTTTTTTTTTTTTTTTTAACACGGTTTAAACTTCTCATGTTCAAATAAAATTGAGGGAAATAGATGAGTTCTTATTTTCACATAACTTATGAGCTCATAATGTAACCATGAATGAGCTCAGAACAGGAACCAGAGAAGAGGGAAAGGGAGAACCTGTTTTCTGGAACCTCAGCTCCCTTATAGCTTGATACGTTCTTAACAAACGCTTGCATAGATTTTGCTATATCTCCAAGATCATACTCCTCCAATTCTTTGGCGGATGCTGGACCCCCATCTTGCTGCTCTTTCGATTTCTGTTTCTTTTTACGTTTCAAATCATAAAGTTCCATCTCCTTTTGTCTCTCCAGCAGAGCAGCATTTAGCTCATCTTCCCCGCCATAAAGCCAAGAATCATCATCTGATGGTGGAAGATCCTGACCCTCGAAGTCACTAGCTGAATGAGGAAGTGCAAGAATCTCATCTATACGTCCCACAGGAGCACTCAGCATTTCACTGCATTGGTAGGCCAGGCGGGCAAATATTAACTCAAGGAAATGGGGTCACACACAAACAACAAATAAAGGGCATATACAAAGCAGTATTCTTAACTAATGAACTAATCTCCATGTTTCCTAGCTGTAAAATCCCAGAGCTTTTTCATTAAACAATAGCCATAAATACAAAGGGAACTTGACCGAAGTCATTGCACACCCAAAAAACCTCAGGATGGTCATTGTATCTTCTAAGTTCTAAACCAATATCAATCCCGAGACTACATTCTTTAAAAGAAGTTATCAACATGCACTTACCCCAAATTCCTTGAATACGAATCATATTATTATTGCAATTAATATTAAATCAATGTGGAGCATGCAAGGTTCTATTTCAAACCACACCACCATCGGAATGTAGGAATAATTTTTTTGAAAACCGGAATGTAGAAATAATGGATATATAAAATGAATCTAGAAAGCAAATAACTGGTAACCTTGCCCTAGAATGCAGCGAACTATTCCGATAATACTCCTCGGCTTTCTCCATCAACCTCTTGTACTCCTTTGACCCGGGTAACCTCCCCTCAAAATACCCACTCATCTCCAAGCTCTCTCTAAATGCCTCCCACGTACTCCCCTTCCCTTCATCTCCTTGCCTTTTCCTCAACTGATACATCATCTCAAACCCACATGCAATCTTCATGCCAAGCTCCGCCTCCATGTACTGAGCAGTGTCACTCCTTGATGCTGGCATCGGATAGCACCTGGGAGCCTGAAACTTCTGCTGCATCAACTGGGCATACATTGCCCTCGACATTCTGACAACTACCTCCACCATCTCCTCCCCCTTCCCTTTTGGCAAAAATCTCTCCATTTTCGCAGCATACTTCATGCTATCAACATCCCTGTCGTAAAAACCCTCAACCGCCAAGGACATAAAACTTGGTTCGTGCTTCAAAACCCAGGCTACAGACACCGGAACCACCACTCTAGCCCGATGCATATTCCTATACGCACGCTCAGGGTATTCACCAATTTTCTTACACAAATGCAATTGAACTGCTTCCACAGCTTGCGTATCCCGGTCATTACTAATCACGAATTTAAGGCACTCTAACAAGTCTGGGGTGTCCGGAAAGTGTGATGGAGAGACAGTGTGTAGGATCCCACCGCGGATAAATACCCGATTCGGTGACGTGTCGGGGTTCAGCCATTTGGGGAGATGAAAAGCGCATTCAATCAGCAAAAACTCACCATCAGAATCCCAGACGCGAATGGAGAGGTTATGGAAACGTCTGGAAATTTCAAAGAGCAGGAAGACAACAAACCACTCATCTTCCAGATTATCGCCGAAACGGAGGTGGCCGGAGAGGTGGGGAATAGGGTCGAAGGAAGGAGAGAGAGTGAACGGTTGGTGTTGCCATATGTATGGAGCAGTGAAAGGAGTAAGGTGGTTGAGGATTTGTAGGTGGAGGGATTGGAGTTCTGCTGCTGCGGGGACGGTGGCAGCGGCTGTGACGGCGAAATCGGGGAAGATAGAGTAGAAAACGGTGTCGTCAGGCGGGCGGGAGTTCTTGAGGGACAAAAGGGATGAAGGGGAGGAATTCGGGTCTACTGCTGTAGCCATGGCTGGAACCGGATTTTCTTACTGAGGAACTCTCGAGGGGTTTTGGAGGAATATTTCTAGGGAACGGCATCGTTTGTCGTGGCGGGCTAATTTCGGGTTGGAATGTAGCAGAGAGGTCTAGCTCTGGGCCAAACCTTCCAAGCCCAACCCAATTGGTTGGTTGGATTTTCTTTTCATATGGGTTAGGTTAACGCAATTATTAAGTCGAACCCAACTCGATTAATCAAGGGCTGTTAGGCTCTCATTCTCATTATTTAAAATGAATTATAATAAAAAGTTATAATGACGTAAAATAAGTGGTGAAAATTTAATAAAAATGTAAAATATATAGCTATAGTTAAATAGTTGTCTAATCAATAGTTAAATTATTGAGAGAAAACCTTTATTACTCCAGGAGCACTGAACTAGATGATCCAATTAAATTGGATTTTTGAGTCCCAATTTATTATTTAACTTGAACCTCAACACCCACATATGCGTTCTTAATTGGTAAAAGCACTGAGTACTAAGTGCTCTTGGAACACGAAGTTTTTTCCAATTATTGATAAGTGAAATTGCACTGTGAATGTATAATGAGAATCAAATGAGAGTAGTATATAATAATAATAATAATAATAATAATAATAATAATAATAATAATAATAATAATAATAATAATAATAATAATAAAGAGGAAATTAGGGCGGGCAAGAATAAATAAATCAAATTATTACGGGCCAAAACAAAACAACCAACCCGACCTAATCTAGCTTGGCCTTAAATGCGTTGGGTTTGACTCAGGTAAGCACGATTGAGCTCCATTTAGGATGTGTTTAAATGGAGGGTTGAAAAGGAAAAATAATTTTCACGAAAAATGTTTTCCCATCACCCTCAACGGAAATTCATTTTCCTTTATTTCAAAGAAAAAAATCTCCACCCTTTTATTTAAGATGGAAAATAATTTTTATGGAAAATTAAAAAAGCACCCTATTGTCACACAAGTTTCACCTCCAATGTAGTTTATATTTAGTTGCCAAACACATAGCTTATGTTCTTACATCAATTCGTTTGGACTTTTTTTAATTGTATAATAATAATTACATGTCGAGAGCTTCCTCCAATAACCATATAAATATAATTGTTTTACTTCTTGTGATATTCATGCCTTCTATTTTTAATTGTCTATAATCTATTAGTCACCACATTCTTTTCCTGGTAA